>JAVJIF010011883.1:0-107634 GCA_038442645.1 Agave tequilana | reverse complement strand
AGTAAACAGTCTATGTTCAACCGGTTATCTTCTACACAAGTCACCCGCTCGGCAAAAAGGCATCATTCCCGTGCGAGGAGAACCTTCTTTAATGCGGAGTACCCTTAAGTTACTGCAAACATGATGGGTCCAAGTACTACACCAACAAGACTAAGGGAATTAGCCAATAGTCAGCTCTGACGAGTCTGACACCGAGCCGGAAGGAGTATACCAGCATACCCACACTCGGACTAGTGTAATAGTCTCAGTGGCCTACAGCGCCTTAGCCTGGGGCATTAAAGTAAGCGAGATGCACTCAATCATCATGGAATCACAAGCCTCAAACTCTTCCGTAGAGAAAGAAGCCCTCGCTTACATGGCAGGGACTCCTAAAGAAAAGGCCAGTCGCTTTGAACAGCAAGCCCAAGTGCAGAGGGAGCAACTCAATATGATTCATACTCAACAAGAATCTATCGACAGGCTCAAGCTTGAGGATAAAAGATGAAGACGGAGGCTGAAACTCCTTCCAAGAAGTCCAAGGGCAAATAGAAGGAAGGAGAAAACTTATCTTCTGCACACACCGAGGAGGAGGAGCATTCCAACTCTGAGTCATCCAAGCCTCCGTCTGAAGAGAAAGGTAATTCAGAGAACATGAGCACTCATTCCAAAAGGATGAGCAAATTGGAGCAGTGTCTTGAGGCCCTTGCTAATCAGAATAGCCTTCAAGAAGTAGGAGTGGTTCGGCCATACCTGACTGAGTGGGATCTTGTCCCGTACCCTCCTAAGTTTAAAGCTCCGACCCTACAGCCTTCGACGGCAAGGGTCACCGAACCAACACATATACTACTTCAAGCCATATACAGGGAATATAGTATCAAATGATGCCATTCTGGCACGTTTTTTTTTCATTGGCACTCTAAAACGGGTTGCTTTTGAATGGTTTATGAAACTCCTAGAAGGTTCTATCAAGAAATGAGGTGATCCGAGAAAGCTTCTTCTCACCCGCTTCTTCGAAGATGATTCAGAGATTACCATGCCAACTCTCTTGGCGACGATGCAACAGAAAAGGGAGTCAGTTAAAGCATTTATGGAGAAATTTTGGAATATGGCACTCTGATGTCCCAGTGGCATGACCTAGGCCACCTTGGTGGAAACATGCTGGCATAATTGCAAACCTCACTCCTAACTCAGATAGGAGTAGCTAAAAGCCTACCTGGAAACAGTTGGTCCAGCAAGAGAGGAGATTGTCGCTAGGGTTAAGGCTGAAGAAAACAAGCCCAGACTCGAGAAGTCGACAAGGTGCACGTCAGGAGCATCTTTCCAAACTAAAAGGAAGGTCACACTAGTGACAGAGATGAAATCTCCCTCTAAGCCCCAACTAGTTAGAGGGGGTAGCTCTTCAAGCTAGCTACACGCTAAGGACGAGCATGTCGATTCGTTGTTTATGTTACTCAACAAGAGCAACCAACTGAAGTTTCCTGAAGCAAGACGTCTTGAGGAGGTCGGCTAGACTGACAACCCCAATTACTGCTTGTATCATAAGATGCTGGGGCACCCTACCAATAGTTGTTAAATCTTCAATGACATCCTCTAAGCTTTTGATTGATGCAGAGGTGCTCAAGCTTCGCCCGGAGCAGAAGAAAGTGACAGCTTAAATGATGTCATTACTTCAGTTTAGGTTACAACCTCTAACACCAATCGGAGTAGTTCCCATCCCGAAAAGGGAACTAAGGGTGGTTAATATAGATCCTCACCACCAACGGGAGAAAGGTCTCGTACCTATTCCTACTTCTCAGGAGAGATCATGTGGGTTCATCTCGACCTCGTGGAAGGCCAGCAGTGAACTGCTGTTACCAACAAGAAGTCCAGAGGCAAAGCAAAAGCGTCACCTTGCAATTTGGTGTGTGCTTCCTCCCGGAAAACAAACCAATGTCGCCTTGCTAATTGATTCGGAGGAGGAGACAATCATCCTTACTGTAGAACCAAATGCACCGCCCGTAGTGGGGACTCTCTTGGGTCAGTTGTACTTGAAGAAGTATGATGACATGGTGACAAATTTGCCTAAACCCACCCAAGAGCCAACCAAGCAATCCACGAAGCAACTCGTGGAGAAGCAAAAGGAGCTTCGATAACTAAGTTTGTCCCAAAAGACAATGCAGAGGGATCTTTAGCACCTTACCGCTTTGATGTTTTGGCTCAGCTGGCCAAAATTCTGGTCAGGATCACCTTTTATGAGCTCCTGAGACTATTCAAGTCAACAAGGGAAGCTCTGAGAGAAGTTTTAGCCTATGTTAAGGCCTTCATGTCCTGGATTCTTGCTAACTAGAGGAAGAAAATGAAAAAATTGTCTCCACACTACTTAACTTGTCCCCTGCATAACCTTCACTCCAGAGAAAACGTAGGTTAAGAGGAAGCATGATAGATCCTTGTACTTCATAGGGTATATTGGATCATCTGAGTGAAATACACCTAGGGGGTGAATAGGTGTACTAGCTAATCTAATGCATAATAATGCTGAATTAAAAACTAATTGTGCAAATAAAAACTACTAAGCTAACACACAAAGTATAACACATGAGTGTAGCCGAGTTTCCGGTAAAGGGCTCTAGACTATCTCCTCAAGATTCCTCTAGATTAAGAGTTGAGGTGCCATTATGGCTCTCTTGGTTGAATACAAGTATGAGCAAACAATCCTAAGCATATATTCTATTGAGCACAAGTATATCAAGCATATAAAGAAATAAACAATATAAACATGCAAGATATATAAACACAAGTGGGAGAGAGAGAGATGAAAATTCGCAAACACGGAATTCAAGCACACTTTCTCTACGTTCCCGCCTTCAACACTATGAAGGATTTCTACTATAACAATCCTGCAAGATCACTCGGTGCCGTAACACCTATAACGAGCTCCCTCAAGAACTCTTGGACCCACAGGTCCCTCACTTGTTCTCGTAAGAACAACACACGTAAGCACACTAGCTTGCCGAAGCCGCACCACTTACAACTGCTCCAACCACAAGTTGGAACACTTAGTGATCACTTCACTTGATCACCACAAACTCTCTTCACTGAGGCCACAACCTCTACAACTCCTCATGATACAAGAATAAAATCTTGTGATCACTTCTCTTGATCACAAAAATAACTCTCTTAATAAAGATCCCTAGAGAATTGATATAGCAATGGAAAGCTCAAGTTTGTGTGAGAAAAATAAGATAGAGTTGTGGTGGAAAACTCAAGAAATCTCTTTTGAAAATACTCTTAAAACTCTCCTTTTGATATGGAAGTTTTAGCCCAAAAAAAAGTGTAGAAAAATCATACGAGAGATAGGAAAACATGCCTCTAAAACTTCTTCAAAGTCTTATTAAACCTAACCAAAATAGCCCCCTTTAATAGAGTTCATAAATATAGCCGTTGAGCTCAAAACCCAGGCCAGATGACCTATCGGTCGACCGGCCGGTCGACCGGCCAACGGTCATATTTATGTTGGGGTTGTGGTCGACTGTCCAATCGACTGCACCCAGGTCTTAACCTATCTGTCAACCTACCGGTCGACTGAGGTAAGATCCAGATAGCAAAGCTCTCTGGCTGGTCAACCGCCCGTTAACTGGGGCCAGATTCAGAGAGTGAACTCTCTGGATCAGTCGACCGCCCGGTCGACTGGCCCTCAAGACAAGGCCTGTGCACGTTTCTTTGCACATCGGTCGACCGCGCGGTCGACCGACTTTTGGCTCGGTTAATCGGCCGGTCGACCGCAGAAGGCCAGGTCAGGGATATTAAAGGATTAAAACTTGGTCTTTTAACATCCTATAAAATCTCATAAAATCATATAAAATCCACAAAATTATCATTGAAATACTTTGAAGTACAAATATATGTGATTAAAAATCAACATATATTACAAACTTTTTGAACCATTTTTGTGATATAGAAATTTAGCCTTAAACAAAAATCTGAATTTTTCAAAAACAATCTTCAATTTGAAAATTATTTTTTCAAACTTCTTCAAATACAAAAACAAGATATTTTAAACACTTTTGAAGCTTAGTGTGTATGGATATGATGCAATTCACATGTCAGTTGAAATATCAATGTTTTGACAATAAGTTCTAAAATAAGTTTTGATAAATACAAAATTTAAACACATGATATAGAAATATCAAATAAGTTTTTTCTGGACATTTGAACCATCAATGTGTATAGATGAAATCCAAAACACATATAAATCATATAAACTTGTTTTGATGAAATCTAATCATGAAACATAAGGATGTATACTTTGAAGCTTTAAATCAAAATGGTATTTTCTAAAATGAAAACTATACTTATGAAGCACTATATAAATTTTGTCTGTGTATATGAACTTGAGCAATCCATAACTAATCTATCCTTTAATTTTATCTAAAACACACAACGTCCTAACACTTACAATATGACACAAGTCTCAAAAACCTTCTCTTGAAAATCTTCTTCTCCTTCTTGACTTGGTCCAAATCTTGATCCAATGAGTTAGACTCCTCTTGAGTACTGGATGTAATCTTTGAAGTGCGAGCTCTTAATCAACACGTGCTAGCTTCAAAACTTGACTTCGAATCTTTTGTTGAAGCTAAACACCGACTAAGATCTTAATCAAATATTTGAAACTATATAAACACAAGATCATTAGTAATATAACTACATGAGTTAATCATTATCAAAACTAAAGCGATCGGCCTTTATGCCAACACTGAGATGAGCCGCATTCAGATGGATCCAGGACCGCGTTGAGCATCATGCCCCGCCGGGTCATGCAGCACTTGGGAATCCCCTATCATCGATTAAGCACAATTCAAACAACCATCTATGGCTTCAATGCCAATGATATGTGCTTGATGGGAAAGATCAAACTCAAATGCCAGATCGGGGGCCTAAGATTCGAGGTGACGTGCTATGTTATTGACGCTGACACTTTGTATAATTTGCTGCTGGGACGATCATGGATTCATCGTAACTCTATCGTCCCATCTACTCTCCATCAAGTCATGCAGCATGTTGACAGAGATGAAAAAGTTCGAACGTTGATCGCCGAAAAGCATCTGTTCATGGGGGTTGATTGAGTTTTGAAGTTACACATAAGAATACAGAATTTTAGAACTTAGAATAAATAGTGCAAGTACTCAATACTACCGCAATAGCAAGTGGCTATCCGGGTCGTGATCCACAAGGAGGGACTAGCGATGGAAGCTTTTTTAGCAAGTACTCTTTTAAGTTACAAAGAATGGTTAAAGATCCTCTTTTAGTTCTTTAAAAGAAAATGAAAAAGAGTAAAAGTTAAGCTAGGAAGAAAGTGGTAGATAGGGAAGGTGGAGAAAATGGAAGTGGATATGTACAAAGAAGTTGAAAAAGAGTGAAAGAGATTGAGAAGATTGTGGTGTTGGTAATTTACACTAAAATTAAAAGAAAAAAAAAACCTAAAAAAGTTACTTACCTTTTCGGCGCCTGCTTACCATTGACCCGTATCGACGATGTACCTTTGCTTGAAGGTGAGCTAAGTATGACAAATAGGATCTTGGCCATTCCCGTATTATACTATGAATTGAAGGGGCTAGCTACACGATCATAGAAATGGATATCCATCACCATAAGCCATCAACGGCACTTGCAAGGGCAAGGCAACTTCGAGGCTATCAGTTTTATTTGGATCCACAAACACAGAAGAGGAAAGTAAACAAAAACAAGAGTAAAGAAGAAAAAGAAACTTCGATTCGATTCAAATAACAATGGAAGAAAAGATCATTTATACCGGTGTCACCTTCAGTACAAGTTTGCTCTCATTCCTCCTTGATAGTATCCTCTCCTCTCAGTTACATAAAAAATTAAAAATTACGTGAAAGAAAATAAAAAGCCTAGGTTACAAACTATAAATTAGCTTAAACTCTACTCTCTGCTTGGTCTTCCTCCCTAGTCTCTGAAAAACCTAGTATTCATAGCCAAAACCCAATGGGGAGAGGCGTACGAAAATAGGGGGAGCAAACACTCCCCCAACCACCCTAACTATGCCACGGAAATGCGGTTATGGTCGCGTTTCCGTGGCCTGGCTGTGGTCAAGTGGCCATAGCCGAGGGGTACACGTCTTTGGTTCCCCGATTTTCGTTTATCTTTAGCTGGATTTTCAGTTTAAGTCTGGGATTTTAACGAAATGGCCTTTGATCTTTGGCTTTAACCGATTGATTTTTGGAAAACTTGTTTTAATCAGTTTTTAACTTCTCTGATATGTCCTGATCTACCCTGATTTTCTGAGTTCGTATTAATTTTGAATTAAATCAGAATTTGATGGGCTTTGGGCTGATTTTCCTTTCTTTTCCTTTAGCCATGGTCCTGCATATAAATTAAACAATATTAGGATTAAAAGCAAAGTTTATTTATAATAAGTATGAGAATATGATAATAATTATGCAATATCTGTGACCGATCACACTCCCATACCTATTTTTTGCTTATCCTCGAGCAAAACAACAAAACTAAACTAGAGATTATTAGACCACTTTCGGAGGTTACGCGATTGCACTGAGTATGTGCAACAAGCCGTTAAACCTCTAAGTTTTCCTAGGGGATAAGTTTTGTCTCGTGAGCATTTTCAGTGGATTGCACCCACAAAATCCATAAAGGAAGAGAGAAAAGTTAGTATTTTGAAAACACATGTTGAAAGAAAAATATTTGAAATATTTTTGTAAGATTTAAGTAATCTATAAGTTATAGGAAAACCAAAATTTTCATTCCTGAACTTAGCCTCTATTCAAAAATTTGTTATCAATCAAAGTAAGGAGTCAAATTGTACTTCTCATTTAGTCTATTACTTTACCCTAAGTGACCGTGAAATTTTGACTAAGGGTTCTTTAACTCTAACTCTTATACTTTATTTATTTATTTATTATTTTTGGTGGTAATATTCCTTAGTTCTATTAGGCTTTCTAATCTGCTTATGTAACGAGCCTTTAATCGGTGACTCCCAAACCAAACAATCTTAGGGTACCGGGTGAGAAGACACTCCAAGGACTTAGGACTCGAGCAAACAAGGCTAGAAAACTAAGGATTTTATTATATGAAGCACCTTTAGACGTGAATACTTATGCTTTATAAGGCACAGCTTAATCGGAGGATTTATATATATATTTCTTTTTCTTTTTTTCCTTTTTTTTCTTTAATAAGGCATAAGAATTTTTGTTTTTGAACCCTAAGTGTGTAAGTGTATAAAACATGCGTATATTATCAAGGTAAAGATCAAGATTAAATTACTTTCACAAATTTTCTTCCTAACCTTAGAAATCAAACAAATAATCTTATTTCGACCAAGTATATGAAATCCTAATTTTGATTTTCCTATTCCTTAATATTGACTTAATTTTTACAAAAAATATGTCAAAATATTGTTTCTATTTTCAAAAAGTTTTTAAAAGTAAAGAAAATGTTAATTTTTCCTTTTTTTAATAAAAAGGAAGACCTAAAAGGAAGACCTATGTTATGTTAGAACCCTTCCCCACACCTATCTCATGCATTGTCCTCAATGCATGAATTAATACATAGATGCATGAAAAAGAAGAAAGGGAAGAAAAATATTACCTTAAGGTGGTGGTTCCGGTGGTAGTCTGATTGGTCCACGAAATGCGGCCCAATCGAATTTGCATGGAGTTCGGAGGAGCCCACCAGGAACCTCTCTAATATAATCCACTAAAATGATGTATATATGAATGATTTTAATTAAGAGTTTTACCCCATCTAATTTCTAAATTTCACAAATAATTTCAGAGTCAATTTTATCAACACCCTTGTCCTAAAATGGAGTGTGAAAAGATAGAATGATTGACTTGGTCTTAAAAGGTACATGAACTAATACTGACTCAGGAAAGAGACTTAAGTCAAGTAAAGGTTCAGGAGTCGAGATTGGTTCAGGAGTGGGTCCAAATCAAGAAATTGAAACTCAAGTCCATATTCATTTCCAACAACAGAATGTGACTTAACATTGGTGATTCAACTTCAAGAATGACAGGTGTGGGAATCAAAATTGACTCTAAAATATTACTCAAGTTGGGTAACAAAATAGGAGTCAATATTGACTCAAGAATTTGAACTGGATCACAAATTAGAGAATCTAGGTCACATTTCTCATTGAGTTCAATTTCATAAAAATAAGAACTTGCCAATTTGTCAATGAGATTTTCAAAAGTATAAAATTGGTCAAGTTCAATATGATGATCATAAAAGATTGGCGATTCAGTTTCATGATGAATTGGCACAGGATCCAATGTTAACTCGAGAAAAAGATTAAAATTAGGTGACGACACCAGAGTCATTATTGAATTAGGAAGTAGAATTGAATCACCAAGTTGAGGTTCAGGATCATATTCATTCTGAAGTTCAATTTCAGGAAAGGGATAACTTGCCAAACTGTCAATGTCATTTTCAAATTTGGAGTTTGGGCAAGGTCAAATGGGTGTGCTGAAATGAAATCTTGTTTTCTAAAACAACATGATTCTTTAGCTCTAACAGAATGGTTAGCGATATCATAAATGGTCAAACTGTGAGAATGGAGAATTTGGACCATCAGATCTATATCATGATTACTATCGATTTGAGCCTGAGTTATGGCTTCAAGCAGCTTTTCGTAGTCGATTGGTTCATAGTTTTGTTGCAATTGAAATTGAAAATGTGAAGTTTTATTTTGGAATTTGTGGTGAAATTGTGAGTCCGTCAGATTTTGTGATTGTTGCTTGGACTCACACACACTCATTTCCAAGATTAATAGTTTTCTATTTTGAACTGGTGGAACTGAGTATGAATCTTGGAAATATTATGGACAAGGTGGATAAAAAGGACAAGTTGGTTGAAAATTGGACTCAAGGGAGGTGAATCCCCATTGACTTTATGAAGAGTTAAAATTATTTTAGAAATTATGGTCATAAGATTGAGGGCATGGGTTATATTAATTTGGATATGACCAATTCGGCACACTAGGTTGGTTAAAGTTATGATATGCCAGGTTGGTAATATCTGAAAAAGAGGTCGGGGTGTAATATGGATTACCATTAAAATTGGAAAAATTATTGTTATAAGCCATATCACATAGGAAATGTCAAACACAAACAAACAAATAAGCAAACAAATAAAAATAATTTTTTTAACCTAAGTTAGGATAAACCTTAGACCTAGATGACTCTTAATTGGTTAGACTGTCCACCAGGGGTATATTGCCGAATCTGACCGCAAGTTAATCGGCTAGGTAGGGGTAAGATTGGTGGGAGGTATCCGTGCTTAAAGCAACGGGCCTAATTATGCCAAACCACCAGCCTTCGGGGTTTCGCCCCTCAATCCCAACCTTAGTCACCGATTTGGCAAGAGTCAGATTTAAATTAACTTCCCCCTTAGGTCAGTCCCTATTTGAGTCCGAGATGTCCCTAGGGCCAACGTCTACTCAGTTTTAGTTAGGCTTGGGTTAGTGAGTGAGGAGATTATTTATGGGCTAAGGGAGGGTAATGACTTCCCCACCTTATCTTGTTTATAAGACAATCCCTTAAATTACTTTAGTGCAGTGTACAAGTATATAGAAAAAATTAACATTCATGTAATATTTCATACAAGAATGAACCATATACTAAATACTATGCACACATACCTTGACTCCAGCACTCTTCAACAGTAAATAGAAAATGTAATGAAATGGATACATGCCTAAATGCAAAGTCTAAATCATTTTTAGCATTTACAATCAAATTTTTGTTGTTGTGTTAGAAATGTATACACAGTGAGTCACACAAGAAAATAAAGCTACAGATATTAAACTATGCAATTCAGCCAACTTGCAGAAAATATAGATTAGTAGTTCACTCAGATTGCCACAGGAATGTAGCAAATCTGAGGGTTTCTGTCCTCTGTTTCTTGAGCAGAGTCCAGGGCAACTTATATGTCCACTGCAGTAAAAATTCTTTATTTATTAAATCTGTACACCAAGAATAAAGAAGAAAGTTAACCAAAAATATAAACTAAAAAGAGAATTACTTACAGTCCCTCCCCGGCAACGATGCCAAAGTTTGATTGAGTTTTGAAGCTGCGCACAAGAATACAGAACTTTAGAACTTAGAATAAAGAGTGCAAGTACTCAATACTACCGCAATAGAAAGTGGTTATGTGGGTCGTGATCCACAAGAAGGGACTAACGATGGAAGCTTTTTTAGAAGTACTCTTTTAAGTTACAAAGAATGGTTAAAGATCTTCTTTTAGTTCTTTAAAAGAAAATGAAAAAAGTTAAAGTTAAGTTAGGAAGAAAGTGGTAGATAGAGAAGGTGGAGAAAATGGAAGTGAATATGTACAAAGAAGTTGAAAAAGAGTGAAAGAGATTCGGAAGATTGTGGTGTTGGTAATTTATAGTAAAATTAAAAGAAAAGAAAACTAAAACCTAAAAAAGTTACTTACCTCTTCGGCGCCTGCTTATCTTTGACCCGTATCGATGATGTATCTTTGCTTGAAGGCATGCAAAGTATGACAAATAGGATCTTGGCCATTCCCGTATTACACTATGAATTAAAGGGGCAAGCTACACTATTATAGAAATGGATATGCATCACCATAAGGCATCAACGACACTTGTAAGGGCAAGGTAACTTCAAGGCTATCCATTTCTTTTGGATCCACAAACACAAAAGAGGGAAGTAAACGAAAACAAGAGTAAAGAAGAAAAAGAAACTTCGATTCGATTCAAATAAGAATGGAAGTAAAGATCACTTACATTGGTATCACCTTCACAACAAGCTCGCTCTCATTCCTCCATGAAAGTATCCTCTCCTCTCAGTTACATAAAGAAAATAAAAATTACATGAAAGAAAATAAAAAGCCTAGGTTACAAACTACAAATTAGCCTAAATTCTACTCTCTGCTTGGTTGTCCTCCCTGGTCTCTGAAAAATCAAGTATTTATAGGCAAAACCCAACGGGAAGAGGCGTACGAAGATAGGGGGAGCAAACGCTCTCCCAACCACCCTAACTATACCATGGAAATGGGGCTACGCGGCCTGGCTGTGGCCAGGTGGCCACTGATTAGTAGTAAAAAATGCATAATTGTCATCATATTTACCATCACATTTGCACATTTATTCATATTATAATATACATTTATTAATATTTTGTAATTTATTGTGTGCAGGCCTCGAATTCTTATTTTTATAATAAATAAAGCTTAATGAAGCCCAAAAGCCCACATTTGAAGCCCAGGTGTAAAAGTGCAAATATCAATTGTCAAAGTGCAAATACACAAAGGGCTGAAGTTGCAAATATCAAAGATGAGGGAAGGATAGACTTCTACCCAACCCTAAACTCTTGCAGATGAGAATGAAAAGAGTGCAGAGATAAGGAAATTCGTTTAAAAGAGATTGGGAGAATTCAAAATCTAGGTAACTTGATTATCAAGTTATCTTGAAATCCCAAGATGAAGAGCCAGGATCAAACTTCCAGAAGCAAACGCCCAGATGGACGGACCAGGAGAAGCCACGCGCCAAAGCGCGTGGCAATCTGCCACTATACTGCCGCAAAATTGCGGCAAAATCCCAGTTTTTGCGGCAATCCGAGCTTATCCAGAGACCATTTTTCGTGGGCGACTCTATCCGGGACTCCTCTACCTTCTGCACCTATAAATACCCCCTGCAGTGCAACGTACAGGGCATCCAGAGACGTATTAGGGTTTCTTCTAGCTATTTTCTTTAAATTTCTGCCAGTTTGTATCTCTTGTTCATGTACATTGTGGAGAAGAAGAAGCTTTTGTAACTGGAGATTATTCTGCAATAAAGGTCACTTTTTGCTTTCATTTAATTTTCAGCTATTTTATTTTATTTCTGTGATCTCTCTAGTTTGGTTTCTAATTATCGATCTACTGATTTGTTTTCTTTCTTTCTTTCTCTAATCTCTCTTATTAAACAATAAAAAAATAAATAAATTGAAAAGATAAAAAAAATTATGATGAACTAATTCTCTCTAGTGGTTTGCTGAATTTCTTAAAGCAACCCTAGAGCAGTTAAGCATTGGTCGGATGGATGATAATTTTTGAAACCCTAGGTTTAAAGTAGAATGCTTGAAGATTAAACGATAATTGGTGTTCTAATCTAATATCACAACATTAATTAATTCTTCACATTTTATATCTAAGAACTTTGACAACGCAACCTCAAGGTAAAACTTCTTTTGTGTTGTGCTTAGATGTTAGGATAAAAAGTGTTGGATTTTTAGGAGTGATGTTGGTAAGATTCTAAATCTCTTCTCTTGCTTGCATGTCTTCCAAAAAAAAACCTAGGATAAAAATCCATGTATTCCAATATGATGATCAAGAGTCTTAATATGCAAAAGGGTTGTGGTAGAAGATCAGCAAAACCACGTCTTTAATATCATATTTTCATATCAAATCTAATCTCTTCTCTCTATTTTTGAAGATACAGAGAAATCGGGTCGAAACGCTTGCATCGCATCCTTCCCTGAGGATCACGACCCGCTTGAGCCCTTGCTACAGCGGATTCGCATTGAGACTAAGAAATCTAAACTTTCTTTTATTATTAAAATCTCAATCAAATTTTTGGCGCCGTTGCCGGGGAAGGAACGACACGATTTCCTCCATCTAATCAATTTTTATTTTTTCTGTTTGCAGATACAGAAAACAGGAAAAAAAAGCAGCAGCAAGGACACATAGCTACCCAGTGCCTCTGCCCTCGAAGGCAGAGCACCAGGGCCTACCAATTTGCCGCAAAATTGCGGCAAAAGCTGCAAAATTGCGGCAATTGTAGTGAACTACTAACCTACTTTTCTGCAGGTTGCTCTGCATTGCAAAATTTGCTTACTGCTGTGATTAAATTTCTCTGCTATCACTCTGCAACTGCTAATTAATAACATTAACCCATTTGTTGAAAATAAAAAAATATTAGACTCTTGCATTTAGGGCACGTGTCTATTTTAATTCTTTTTAATTCTGTTGAAGAGTGCTGGCGACAAGGTACGTTTGCATAGCATATAGATTAGGAAACACTCTTGGTTGTTTACTGCATTCTTGAGTGATTACTTTTCTACAGCTTTACACGTACACTAATTCATCTTAAGGGCATAACCCATAAGCAAGATAAGGTGGGGATTTCATCACCCTTCCTTGGCCCACAAATCATATCCGTCACACTCACAACCCTAACCTTAAGTAAAATTTGACTAGACGTTGGCCCTAGGTTAACTCAGACTCAATAAGAGATTGACCGAAGGAGGAAAATTGTTCGAAATTAACTCTTGTCAAATCAGTGTCTAGGCAGGGGATTGAGGGCCGAAAGCCCGAAGAACGGTGGTTATTTAATTAAGGAACGTCTCTGACGGAAAACCTCCCACCGGTCTTGCCACCTACCTGGCCGATTAGCTTGTGGTTAACGTCGACAGTAGACCTCCTAAGGACAGTCTAAAGTTAGGAGTCGTCTAGGTCAAGGCTTACCCTAGATTAGGATTTTTGATTGTTTTTCTTTTTATTGATTGATTGGGTGAACTTGTTTGCTGATTGTGCATGCCCGCTTGGTCGAGAGACCCACTTACATCCAGGCTAACTAGAACTAGTTCACCACTCGAGCTCGATCCCGACTCACACATGGCACAACCGCCATCACTCCAAGATAGGATCTATCCTATCAGGACTTCTCTTCCTTCTTGCATCAAGCTTAACGATGAAGGTGTTGACCCATTTGAGCTTAAGCCACAATACATCAACACCCTTCCGAAATTTCATGGACTTGACTCCGAGGATGCATACTTCTTCATAAGGGAATTTGAGGAAGTATGTCTCATGATGAATATTCCTAAGTTAGGAAAATATGACATCAAACTTAGGTTTGTCCCCTTTGCTTTGAAGGATTTAGCAAAGAAATGGCTCTACAGTCTAGAGGTCGGTTCTATATCTTCTTGGGATAATTTCGTTAAGGCCTTCTTAAAGAAATTTTATCCCGTTCACAAGACTGCACTGATTAGGAAGAATATCCTACAGTTTAAGCAAACAGCAAATGAGCCTTTTTGGAAATATTTCGAACGTTTTAAGGACCTTCTTGCCCAATGCCCTCACCATGGGATAGAGAAATGGCGACTTTGTCAAGTTCTATATGATGGATTAGAATATCAAACTAAGACGTTGTTAGAATCCATGTGCCAAGGAGGATTTATGAAAAAGAACGAAAATGAAGGATGGGAATTGTATGAGGAATTAGCTGAAAATACCATCCAATGGGAACCTACTCCGGAAAAATTTAGGACTAATGACCCTACTTCTTCTAAAGGAGGTATCCATTCCATTGAGGCCAACATAGCAACCGATGCTAAGTTAGCTGCTGTTATGCGAAGACTAGAGGCCCTTGAAACTAAAGAGCCAGTCTCTGTGAACCAAGTCAGCCCAACATCTTCGGCGGGCTGTACTTATTGTCAAGATATGAACCATGTGTTCGAGGAATGTCCTGTCTTTTTCGCGCATCAAAGCTTTCCCGAACATATGAGTGCGGCTTTCACAAGGCCCGCCAACAATCCTTATTCACCCACCTACAATCCTGGTTGGAGAAATCATCCCAATTTTTCATGGGGCCCAAGCAACAATGATCAAATTAGGCCCAAATTCTCCAACAATTTCCAAAATCCGCCCTATCAGCAAAGTTTTCCTAGTCAAAATCCTCCACCATCTTTCCAATATTCACAAATGGAAACAAGGCTTTCAAACATGGAAAGAAAGGTGGACACTCTTGTTAAAAGCCATGACACACTAGCTCAAGTCTTGACCAGGATAGAGGTCCAATTAAATCAGCAAGAAAGACAGAGGGGTACCCTACCGAGTCAACCATTGCCAAATCCTAGGAATCCTAGGCCAGCCAATGAGGCTCAAGACCCAAATTAGTGTCATATGGTTCATACACTCAGATCGGGAAAACAAGTTGATAATCAAGTATCCATGCCATCGGATCCATCTCAGCCATCTATTCCATCTAGCTCCACTTCCATTCCATCTAGCTCCACTCCTGTTCCATCCAGCCCCAATGAAACTGAAGCTGAAAAGTCAGCAGGTCAGATGCACCAGTCTATAGCTCCATTTCCAAATAGGCTTAGAAGCAACAACAATGCACATATGGAGAAATTATTAGAGGTGTTCAATCAAGTTAGGCTCAACATTCCACTTCTTGATGCAATCCAACATGTCCCTAGTTATGCCAAATTCCTTAAGGACATGTGCACCAAGAAAAGAAAGACTAATGTGCCTAAGAAGGTTTTTCTAGCCACTAACATTAGTGAGCTATTGTCTAATCAGATCCCTATCAAGTATAAGGACCCAGGTTGCCCCACCATCTCTTGCACCATAGGTCGAGCCGAAATCAATCGAGCACTCCTCGATTTAGGAGCCAGCATCAATTTGCTCCCTTTCTCCGTGTATCAACAACTTGGATTAGGTGAACTCAACCCGACCCAAGTTACTATTCAGTTGGCTGACCGCTCTATCAAAGTTCCTAAGGGAGAAATCAATGACGTTCTCATACGAGTAGGAGAATTCATTTACCCAGTAGATTTCATTGTCTTAGAGACACAACCTGTGTCTAATCCTAGGTCCCAAACTCCCGTCATCTTAGGAAGACCGTTCCTAGCAACTGCAAATGCAATAATCAATTGTAGAAACGGATCCATGAGATTAACTTTTGGGGATATGACCAAGGAAGTCAATGTTTTCAACCTAGGTAAGCATCCCTACGATGTGACCGACCAACCCTTTGAGGTTAACTCCATTGAGAACATGACGAGTGAGCATAATGATGAGATCATATTTAAGTCAGAGGAAGAGGAAGAGTTAGAAACAAGTGATATCAGTCTTGATGAGATCGAATGGGAATCAAATATGAGTTCTATAGAGATGGGAGATTCTAGCTTAACTCCTCCACCCATCGAGCCAACTCCTTCTTTGGAGTTAAAAGCCTTGCCTAAACATCTTAAGTACGCCTACCTCGGTGAACAAGAGACGTTACCGGTCATAGTTGCATCTAATTTGACTAATAGGCAAGAGGAAGACCTACTGGCAACCCTTAGGAGACATAGGGAAGCCATTGGTTGGACTATGGCAGATATCAAGGGACTGAGCCCTACGATAGTCCAGCATCGTATCCATCTAGAGGAAGGGGTTAGACCGAAGAGAGATCCACAGCGTAGGCTAAACCCACTCATGCAGGAGGCTGTACACGCCGAAATAGTGAAACTGTTAGATAATGGGATCATTTATCCTATTTCCGATAGCGAATGGGTTAGCCCAATGCATGTGGTGGTCCCTAAGAAGTCTAGCTTTACTGTGGTAGAGAACGACAAGCATGAGTTAGTGCAAACACGATTGCCTACCAAGGTAAGAGTATGCATAGACTACCGCAAGTTGAATGCAGCCACTAGGAAAGATCATTTTCCCCTCCCTTTCATTGACCAAATGCTGGAAAGATTAGCCGGTCATGAGTATTACTGCTTTTTGGACGGGTATTCGGGATATAACCAAATCCCTATAGCCCTAGAGGACCAAGAGAAGACAACGTTCACGTGCCCATTTGGGACATTTGCCTACCGTCGAATGCCTTTCGGCTTGTGCAATGCCCCCGCCACATTCTAATGTTGTATGTTAAGCCTATTTTCTGATATGGTTGAGCGTTTCTTAGAGATTTTCATGGACGACTTCTCCGTCTATGGGAATTCATTTGACCAGTGTCTCCATCACTTGGAGCTAGTACTGAGTAGGTGCACCGAAAAGAACTTGACCCTCAATTGGGAAAAGTGTCACTTCATGGTGCAACATGGGATTGTCCTAGGTCATGAGATATCTAGGGAGGGGATTAAGGTAGACAAGGCCAAGGTGGAGATCATAGCGAAACTTCCACTTCCGCGATGCGTGAAGGACATTCGGTCTTTCTTAGGACACGCTGGATTTTATCGTAGGTTCATTAAGGACTTTAGCAAAATTGCTAGACCCCTTACAAACCTTCTAGCTAAAGACGTGTCCTTCATCTTTGATGATAGGTGCCATAGTGCATGGGAGAAATTGAAAGTGGAACTTATCTCTGCTCCTATCATCTCACCTCCGGACTGGTCCAAGCCTTTTGAAATCATGTGCGATGCCTCAGATTTTGCGATAGGTGCTGTCTTAGGACAGCGTAAGGACAGCAAGCAGCACGTGATCTATTATTCGAGTAGGACGCTCAATGACGCCCAAATGAACTATACTACAACCGAGAAGGAATTCTTGATAGTAGTGTTCGCTTTGGAGAAATTCCGCCCATACCTACTTGGGACCAAGACCACGATTTTCACTGACCATTCTGCTCTTCGATACCTTATGCTTAAAAAAGATGCGAAGGCCCGACTCATTCGTTGGATCCTTCTCCTTCAAGAATTCGATCTCGAAATTCGAGATAAAAAAGGTGTCGAAAATGTCGTAGCTGACCATCTCTCTCGTGTGCCAAACGCACCTTCTAACGAGCTGCCCATCAATGACAATTTTCCCGATGAGCAACTTCTAGCCATCTCTAAGGAACCATGGTTTGCTGACATAGTAAATTACTTAGTCACAAACCAAACACCACCTAATTGGTCTAAACAAAATAGATACCAATTCTTGTCTCAAGTCTGGTATTATATGTGGGAAGATCCTTATCTTTTCAAATATTGTAGCGACCAAATCATTAGGAGATGTGTCCCCGACGAGGAAACTAGAAGTGTTCTAGCTTTCTATCAAGAGTTCGCTTGCGGTGGACATTTTGGTCCCCGCAAAACTGCCGAGAAAATTCTGCAAAGTGGCTTTTATTGGCCAACTGTGTTTAGAGATGCATTTGAGTATTGCAAAACTTGCACAAGATGTCAAATGATAGGAAGAATTTCCAAACGAAATATGATGCCCCTAAATCCTATTCTAGAAGTAGAACTTTTCGATGTTTGGGGCATCGATTTTATGGGACCCTTCCCTAATTCGTTTGGGCACCAATACATCTTGTTGGCCGTAGACTACGTGTCAAAATGGGTAGAAGCTGTCCCTTGCAAGACAAATGACAACAAAGTTGTTGTCAAATTCTTGAAAGATAATATCATCTCACGCTTTGGAATCCCTCGAGCCATCATTAGTGACAATGGCACACATTTTTGCAATAGAACTTTTGAAGCTCTTATGCGAAAATATGCCATTACTCACAAGTCGTCTACGCCCTACCATCCTCAAACTAGCGGACAGGTAGAAGTTTCTAATAGGCAAGTCAAGCTCATTTTGGAGAAGACTGTGAATCAGAATAGGAAGGACTGGTCCACCAAACTGGTGGATGCCCTATGGGCATATAGGACTGCCTTTAAGACGATTCTAGGAATGTCTCCCTACAGACTGGTCTTTGGAAAGGCTTGCCACCTTCCTGTCGAGCTAGAGCACCGGGCCCTTTGGGCAATTAAGCAGCTAAATTTCGATTTAGATAAGGCCGGTGAGTTTCAGAAATTACAAATTTCTGAACTAGAGGAGTTGAGGAATGATGCATACGAGAATGCAAAGATTGCGAAGGATAGAGTTAAGGTTTTTCACGATAAATTCATCACGAGAAAAACTTTTGTCCAAGGACAAAAAGTTTTACTCTACAACTCTAGACTTCATCTCTTTCCCGGCAAGTTGAAGTCAAGATGGATAGGACCATTCATTGTTAAGACGGTGTTTCCACACGGAGCCATAGAGATCTACGATCCCAAAAATGGCAATGCATTCAAGGTAAATGGTCAACGTCTTAAAATCTTTTTGGAGTCTGTGCCGGAAGCTAATGCGGCGATGGGTCTTTTTGACCCACTGTATCGGTGATTATATCTTTCTGCCAGTTCATGCATCCATACATTTCATTCATACATTAGGGACAATGCATGAAACAAGTGTGGGGGAAGGGTATGTAATATAAAAAATAAAAATAAAAAATAAAAAAATTAAAAATATAAAAAAAATTATACAATATATAAAAAAAATGTTATAAAAAGGAAATATTTTGACTTATTTTTTGAAAGAAATCTAAGTTAGTTTTAAGGATTAGGAAAATCATGATTAGGATTTCTAAAAACTTGGTCAAAATAAATAAATTGTTTAAATTTTAGGTATAGGAAGAGAAATTGAATAATTAGTTAGTCTTAATTTTTACCTTAATGAAATGTGCATTCCTAGTACATATCTAGGATTCTAAGACAAAGACCTTGTGCCTCATAAAAAAAAAAATAATATATATCACCAATTAAGCTGGATACATGTGCCTCAAGAAGCATAAGTATTCACGCCTAAAGGAGAGTTCTAAATAAAAATAAAGTCCTTAGTTTTGTGGCCTAGTTCATTCGAATTTGAGTCCGCGGGGTGTTTTCTCACCTGGTGCCCTAAAGCCGACTGATTTGGGAGCCACCGACTTTAAGTTCGCTACATGGGTGGATTAGAAAGCCTAAGAAAACTGAGAAATATTATACATGTATTAACACATCTATTAGTCAATTAGTTAGGTATGAGGGCCTCAAGAAGCCTTGATACTTATACGAAAGAAAATTAGATGAGTTATACATGCCAAAAAAAAAAATTATATTAACACATCTAATAGTCAATTAGTTAGGTATGAGGGCCTCAAGAAGCCTTGATACTTACACGAAAGAAAATTAGATGATGTTATAAAAATAATAAAGAGGCATGAGAGTCCAAGTTAAGGAATTCCTAGTAAAAATTCATAAGGATGCATATGATTTTTGGTAACGAAAAAGACTATACAAACATTCAATTTTGATCCTTACCTAAAATAAATAACAATTCACTTTATTAAGACTAAGTTTAAAGAATGAATAAAAATGAGGATCCTAAAACTTATAGACTACTTAGTCTCTTCAATAATAATTCAAATATTTTCTTTTTATAGATTTTGTGGGTGTAATCCGCTGAAAACCCTCACGAGACAACACTCGTCCTCTAGGGTAACCTAGGGGTTTAACGGCTTGTTGCACACGCTAAGTGCAACCGTGATTCCTACGAAAGTGAGTTATGTTAGATTAATTTTTCTTTTTCTTTTTGATTTTTACTCGAGGACGAGCAAAAAGATAAGTGTGGGGGTGTGATTAGTAGTAAAAAATGCATAATTGTCATCATATTTACCATCACATTTGCACATTTATTCATATTATAATACACATTTATTAATATTTTGTAATTTATTGTGTGCAGGCCTCAAATTCTTATTTTTATAATAAATAAAGCTTAATGAAGCCCAAAAGCCCACATTTGAAGCCCAGGTGTAAAAGTGCAAATATCAATTGTCAAAGTGCAAATACACAAAGGGCTGAAGTTGCAAATATCAAAGATGAGGGAAGGATAGACTTCTACCCAACCCTAAACTCTTGCAGATGAGAATGAAAAGAGTGCAAAGATAAGGAAATTCGTTTAAAAGAGATTGGGAGAATTCAAAATCTAGGTAACTTGATTATCAAGTTATCTCGAAAACCCAAGATGAAGAGCTAGGATCAAACTTCCAGAAGCAAACGCCCAGATGGACGGACCAGGAGAAGCCACGCGCCAAAGCGCGTGGCAATCTGCCACTATACTGCCGCAAAATTGCGGCAAAATCCCAGTTTTTGCGGCAATCCGAGCTTATCCAGAGACCATTTTTCGTGGGCGACTCTATCCGGGACTCCTCTACCTTCTGCACCTATAAATACCCCCTGCAGTGCAACGTACAGGGCATCCAGAGACGTATTAGGGTTTCTTCTAGCTATTTTCTTTAAATTTCTGCCAGTTTGTATCTCTTGTTCATGTACATTGTGGAGAAGAAGAAGCTTTTGTAACTGGAGATTATTCTGCAATAAAGGTCACTTTTTGCTTTCATTTAATTTTCAGCTATTTTGTTTTATTTCTGTGATCTCTCTGGTTTGGTTTCTAATTATCGATCTTCTGATTTGTTTTCTTTCTTTCTTTCTCTAATCTCTCTTATTAAACAATAAAAAAAATAAATAAATTGAAAAGATAAAAAAAATTATGATGAACTAATTCTCTCTAGTGGTTTGCTGAATTTCTTAAAGCAACCCTAGAGCAGTTAAGCATTGGTCGGATGGATGATAATTTTTGAAACCCTAGGTTTAAAGTAGAATGCTTGAAGATTAAACGATAATTGGTGCTCTAATCTAATATCACAACATTAATTAATTCTTCACATTTTATATCTAAGAACTTTGACAACGCAACCTCAAGGTAAAACTTCTTTTGTGTTGTGCTTAGATGTTAGGATAAAAAGTGTTGGATTTTTAGGAGTGATGTTGGTAAGATTCTAAATCTCTTCTCTTGCTTGCATGTCTTCCAAAAAAAAACCTAGGATAAAAATCCATGTATTCCAATATGATGATCAAGAGTCTTAATATGCAATAGGGTTGTGGTAGAAGATCAGCAAAACCACGTCTTTAATATCATATTTTCATATCAAATCTAATCTCTTTTCTCTATTTTTGAAGATACAGAGAAATCGGGTCGAAACGCTTGCATCGCATCCTTCCCTGAGGATCACGACCCGCTTGAGCCCTTACTACAGCGGATTCGCATTGAGACTAAGAAATCTAAACTTTCTTTTATTATTAAAATCTCAATCAGCCACAGCCGTTGGGGTACACGTCTCTGGTTCCCTAATTTTCGTTTATCTTCAGCTGGATTTTCAGTTTAAGTCCGAGATTTTGACGAAATGGCCTTTGATCTTTGGCTTTAACCGATTAATTTTTGGAAGATTTGTTTTAACTAGTCTTTAACTTCTCTGATTTGCCCTGATCTGCCCTGATTTTCTGAGTTTGAATTAATTCTAAATTAAATCAGAATTTTGTTGGGCTTTGGGCTCATTTCTCTTTTCTTTTCCTTTAGCCATGGGCCTGCATATAAATTAAACAATAAAAGCAGAGTTTATTATATAATAAGTATGAGAATATAATAATAATTATGCAATATCTGTGACCGATCAGGGGTAGAGAACTACTTCACAGATTCCCTTCTGTATAGTATTCTCTAGAAACAGATGAGAATCCCCAGCCAGAGGAACTAGACTCTAGTAATGAAGCTGATATCGAGCTAGAGGCAGAAGAAGAATGTCTTTGGAAGCTGAATCCACTTGTAATGAGCATTAATAAGCTCGATGTCAATAACACCGTCAATTATGTAGGCGAGTAGTATATTAATGAAGAGTTAGATTTTACTTATTTTTCTGTCTTTACTTCTGATTTTGTATCATCAGATACTAGTACCAATGTAGATGATGACCCTTGGTCGGCAATAGATGCCCTCACATCATTATTGTACCAGTGAGATCATCTCTCATGGCATATCAAATCATCAGTGATACACAAGGATCTTTCTTCAAGTTTCCAACAAGACGCAAAGGTCAAAAACCAATCTTTTTCGAAAGATTCAAGTCCAAACCAACGATTTGCGAAGACTCAAAAAGTGAGATTGAACTTCCTCAGTTCTCTCATTACAAGCCAAATATACTCAGAATGATCAAGAATATAGGATATGACCTAACAAGTGGTCTTGGCTTGAACTTCGGCAAAGGAATGCAAACACTGCTTTGATCCTTCGTTCCAAAAGGGGAAGCCCCTGATTATTATCACTGAACTCGCAAGTGGTTGGGCTATGTGTCAACTCCAATCCTGTCAGCTTCTGAGTTTGAAGAGTCATTACATCATAATCACTCATCAGATACATCATCGTGGGAGTCAGATGTCAGTGTTGGCAACATCTTCAAAGACCTTTCAGTAATCATTGTTTCAACAAGCTACCAGAAGATGGAGATGAAGAAATGATCCAACCAGATACGGATCCCTGGATCAAACACCTACATGCTCTCTGGGATATTCACTTTGAACTATGTGAATCACCCACCGAGGATAAGGTAAGTCAGATCAATGTGAGGGATAAGGCTAATCCTAAGCCCATCTTCATAAGCGAAAGCTTATTACCTCCTGAGAAGGAAGATCTAATATCTCTCGTGCAAGAGTATATAGAAGTCTTCACTTGAAACTACAAGGATATATCTGGGCTTGATCCTCAGGTGGCTATGCATCAACTCAACATTAATCTGGATGTAAAGCCCGTCAAGTAGTAGCAACGACTCTTTCGTCCAGAGATAATGGAAGCGATTCAATCGAAAGTCACAAAACTTATAGACTCTGGTTTCATCAGGAAAGAACAACACCCTGATTGGGTAGCTAATATCATCCCTGTCACCAAGAAGATTGAGAAGATCTGAATTTGCATTGATTTCTGTGATCTAAATAAAGATTGTCCTAAAGATGAGTTCCCTCTTCCAATCACGGATGTCATGATCGACAACACATATGGGTTTAAACGAATGTCTTTCATGGATAGGTTCTCTCGATACAATCAAATAAAGATGCACCCTGATAACGAGAAGCATACATCTTTTAGAACACCACTAGGGGTGTATTGCTATACTGTGATGCCCTTCAGATTGAAGAATATGGGGACGATATATTAGAGAGCTATGAATACAATCTTCTACGAGCATATACACAAAATGGTGGCATGCTATGTAGACGATATTGCAGTGAAAAGCCGTGCCAAAGGTAATCACATTGCAGATCTGAAGACAGTATTCGATATCATGTGGGCATATCAATTGAAGATGAATCCCCCTAAATCCTTCCTGGGGGTAGCCAATGATAAATTCATTTGGTTTGTCGTGACATCCAAAGGAATCTACCTCGTCCTAGAGAAATTCCACACCATCCAAGAAATGCAACCTCCAAGGAACCCTTAGAGAGCTTAGAAGATTGCAAGGGCGACTAGCCTATATCCGAAGGTTTATCTCAAATCTCTCAGGACGATGCCAACTCTTCATCAAATTGATGAAGAAGGGTGTTTCATTCATCTGGGGCGATGCTTGCCAACAGCATTCGAGGAAATCAAGCGGTACCTCATGCATCTACCTGTCCTTATAGTTCTGGTGTCAGAAAAATCTTTTTTGATATATATTCGAGCTATGGATCATTCTCTTGGAGCTTTTCTAGCCCAAAATAATAATTAGGGATACGAGCAGGCAATCTACTACCAAGCAGAACCATAATAAGAGCTGAACATCTATACAACCCGATCAAAAAGGAATGCTTGGCGTTGGTGTTTACAGTTCAGAAGATGCGGCACTACCTAGTGGGCCAAACCATACACGTATTATCAGAAGTTAATCCTATAAAATTGCTTATGACAAAGAAATCATCGCTGAATAGTCGATTAGCGAAATGGGTCATATTGCTCTCCCAATGTGAGATACAATTCCAGCCACAAAAAGCTGTGAAGGGATAGGCAGTGGTAGACTTCTTGGCTGAGCATCTAGACCAAGAACGACCAAATTTAATGAAGATCTCATAGATGAGATCACTGAAGTCTGCATGACCCAGACGTCTTTCAAAGAACATGTGTGGCAACTCTTCTTTTGACAATGCGTCAAGAACGGGTTCTCAAGAAAATATCATAGTAAGAGTGGGGGTAGTACTTGTCTTCTCATAGAACTACGTAATCCCTCGTGCATTCTCATTAACTGAGCCGTGTTTTAATAATTTAGCGGAATACAATGCTCTCTTGATTGGGATGCAGAATGAGATTGGCGTTAAATATCTCAAAGCGTACAGTGATTCAAAGCTCATCGTTAATCAGGTTCGCGGGGAGTACGAAGTTAGACATGAAGACTTAGTGTCATATCACAACGCAACCATCCACATGGCGCAGAAGTTCAGAAACTTCTACATTGATCATGTACCTCGCCAGCAAAATGCGCATGCAGATGCATCGGTGTCTCTCGCTGCTTCCTTGACTCTTCCAACCGGAGTGGCAGAGAAAGTACTCGCCTATAGCCATGACTTGTACTGTCCGAAGCTCGTCCTTGAAGATGATCAAACTCCAACAGGAGATCTTCAGGTCAAAGAAAATCTAGAGACTTCAGTAGGTCCCGAGCTCAGGGATTGACAATTCTCATACATCGACTACCCATTATATGGCATTTTGTCCGATGACCCTAAAGAAGCGACTGTCATTAGAAGGAAAGCCCCTAAATTTTACTACAATGCGGTCACAAGAATACTGTATCACCGATCGCATGATGGAATCCTCCTCCACTATCCATCACATAAAAGGCACAGGAAGCACTCAAAGAGGCTCATGATAGTATATTCAGAGCTCACCAACCTGATCTAAAGCTTGGAGATCAACTCCGAAGAGTGAGATATTATTGGCCAAAAATGATCCCTAACGCCATCGCTTATGCTAAGCGATGCCATGCCTGTAAGATTCATGGTGACTTCATTCATCAGGCACCAGGACATCTTTGTCCTACGACTTCTTCCTGGCCATTTGAAATGTGGCGAATGGATATGGTTGGTCCTATCAGCCCACCTTTATCCAAAGGACACCGGTTTATCTTAGCCATAACCATTTACTTCTCCAAATGGGCTAAAGTGAAGACATCTAACATAATCAAGTTTATAAAACATCATGTAATCTACCGCTTTGGCGTGCCATGATGGATCATCCACGATAATGGGCCTCAGTTCGTCAGCCAAGCATTTCAGAGATTCTGCAACAAGTTTAGAATTCAAAGTGTGTCTTCAATGGCATACTATTTAGCCGCTAACAGTCTTGCAGAAGCTTTTAACAAAACTATTAGAAAGCTTCTCAAGAAGTTCGTCTAAAAAAGGTAATGCGACTGGGATGAAAAATTAAGTGACTGCTTGTGGACTTATCACACAACAGTGAGAACCCCGATAAAAGTTACACTGTTCTCTTTGGTATACGGTGTGAAGCCGTACTCCCACTAGAGATTCAGATCCCATCTCTGCACGTTGTTTTGACAACAAAGATGACAAATGAGAAAAAGCATCGACTGTGACTCCTGTTAGACAATACACACCTGCAAGCTCAACAACAAATCGAGCTTTATCAAGCTCAAATTTTCAGAGCCTTCAATAAGAAATTTAAGGAGTGGACTTTCAAGAATGGCGACCTTGTTTTGACTGTCAGAAGACCCATGGTGATGACACATGAGATGAAAGGAAAATTTGTGGTAGAGTCAGTCTACTCAAATGGAATATATCGCCTGATAAAAATCCAGAAGGTGATATACTTATGATGCTGATTAATGACAAATTTTTTAAGAAATACTACCCTTGATTATATTAACATTAAACCTTTGATCACTGGGTCAAGTATGTATAACGCTTGCATCGAATGCAAATCCCTACGATGGAATTCTCGATCAATGACTATGTTTTGCTCAACACACGCATAATAGTCCTCATTAATCAACAAATATTTGGCGACAAGTGGGCCAGCATCGATGACCAAACATCATTGAAGTTTTAACTGACATACAAGAAGCTAGTTAAGGGGAATAGTCTGGTGAACAGCACAAGGAAACTTGATCTAATCCTCGACAGAATTGAGTTGATGAAGGTAAACTAACTAAGTATTCGTTTTGTCACTCTTCTTTAGAGGCTATCAAAATCTGACGCCACTGAAGGCTAAGGATAAAGGAAAATGTTGGTTTTTAAGTCAAACATAAGTCATCGACAACTCATCATTTGAGGAAAATAGCATGGCTAGCCCAACTCAAATGGTAGTTAGTAAAAGCATACCAAATCCGTTGATAACTGAGGGTTTGCTAAAAATTCTAAGGGACTTGGTCTCGCCTTCCTCTCCAAAATCCCTTACCAATTCCCTTCCATGAATGGTAGGACCACAAAAATACCTGTATCCATTTCCCTGGTGAAATGGACACAAACTTGTCACGTTAATAGTAAACCTCTGACAAGTCATTTTTCTTAATCACCAATCGGTTCGTCAAGTTAATACACCTCTGACAATTTATTCTATTTCCTCACCAAAGTCCCCTCCTAATTCCCTCCTATGGAGTGGTAGGTCCACAAACTCAATCGCTATTATGTTAGCAGCACACTCTGACAGTGAAAATTTTCAATAATCCTCAGCAAGTGCGAACTTTCACTTAATGACTCCCTTACATGAAGTCACAAGTTTTCAAAATTACACATCTCTAATAATTCAAACTTCACTTATCAATTCTCCCAATAGAACGTCAAGTCCTCAAAATTGTTCATATCGTAAATCAACTTTATCATGTTAACATTACACCTCTGACAAATTACTATTAAGTTTAATATCACACCTCTAACAGTGATCAAATTGCTGCCAAATTCAACATTAAATCTCTGACAGTCACTTCCCTTAGGCTTCCATATCAAAACTGAGATGAGCGATGCTAAGTTCAATATCACACTTTTAGCGTCCAGTTCATTGTTAAGTTTAACATTACACCTATGACATCCCTCGAGCTTCCCTATCAAAGTCGAGATGACCAATGCTAAGTTCAAAATTACACCTCTAGCATTACCCCCACTGTTAAGTTAAACACTACAATTATGACAGTGGTATCTTTAGTTTTCCTAACGAAACAGAAATTCCTGTGGAGCAAAGTTAACAGTACACCTCTAGCTCACATTCTTGTCAAGTTAATATCATACCTTTGATAAGATTCAATCCAATCTGTTAAGTTAATATCACATCTCTAATGATAAAGAAATACTCAGGTCCCCGACGGGTTTAGTCTCATTTGTTATTCTCGTCAATAGAATAATAGGTCTACTTAAATTCACTGTTAGGTTAATATCACACCTTTAACAGTGTTCTCTCTAGTCCCCAATTGAGTTTTAATTATGTTAACACTAAACCTCTAATAATAGACTCAATCACAGTCCCCTGCGGAGTAAAAAACTTAACTTGTCATTCTCATCCATAGAACGACAAATTCATAAAAACTATTCCACTTCTGTCAAGTTAATATCACACCTCTAACAGTAACCTTAAATTCCTTAAATAGAATTTTTCCTGCTTTGACTTTCTAAGTTAATATCATACCTCTAGCAAATCGAATTTAATCACTTGTCTGATTTTCAATGCATAAAGGAATTCAAGACAATGAGAAGGCAAAAAAAATGTCACTTTTTATTGATATTCAAATATGTGAAAGTGATACAAAACGCTCTTTTATTCAATAAGATTGAGTGTTACAATAACGAAGTACAAAGAATTCCCTCTTGCTTAGAAAAAAATTGCAGTTACTCCTTAAAACATTGAAGATATACAAAGTTTGTCTTCTTGATTGTGGCCGAGAACAACAAATTAACTTCCTCTCCTCTTGAGAAAAATGGTGTTTCTTGAGGTTGAAATACAAGAGAGCATTCTAATTCCACCCGACCAACTGGTGCAAAGATCTTCACAAGACTATAATCCTTTACTTTTAATGGGAAGCACTGCCACCAGAAAGTCATCTAATGAGCATGGGTTTTTCATCGCTGTCACTTCTTTGAACAAGATTGGTGAAGAAAAGATCTGAGACCTTACTGATGATGTCCTCTTTCCCGTTATCTTCAAATGCGCCATGCTCATTGTAATGAGGAAGTATCCGAGACCTTACTGGTGCATCATGCCCAATAACGTCTTGATGTGTATCGAGAATCACGCGGATCTTTCTCGCCCTTGGACAGAAGTTCTGACTTCTCTAGTGGCTGCCAATCGAATAAACTGGTCATTTCATATCTACCTCAATGGATGTGGCAAAGACACTGGAACCAGCACTATCGAAATGGCCAAGACCTGTAAGAAGAAAAAACTCGAGGGTTAAATTTTTGCAAAAAACAAAAAACATGAATCCAGAAGCACGGACGCGGGTCTTAAGTCATGAACTCCAGATGCGAGTTCGATACACGAATCTCGCATTTAAAGCTTCAAGACACAGAGTTTATCATGCTCTGTAAAGATAGAAAATATGATCCAAATGCACAACCCAACATTAGAATCACGTCTGATGATTGAAACACGGGGCATATATTAAGGGGGCGGATGCGGGCTTTAAAATCTTTCTAAGTCATGAACTCCAGACGCAGGTCTTATATAAGAGACCAGCATCTAAGGCTTTGAGACGTAGAGTTTACCACACTCGCGTCTAAAGATCTCAAAAGAGCAGACACGAGCCTTAAAAATTTTTTAAGTTATGAACTCCAGATGCAAGTCTTATACGAGAGACCTGCGTCCAAGGCTTCAAGACGCAGGGTTCAGCACGCTCGCGTCTAAAGATCTCAAAAGAGTAGACACGAGTCTTAAAAATTTTCTAAGTCATGAAGTCTAGATCCAGGTCTTATACGAGAGACCCACGTCTAAGGCTTCAAGACGCAGAGTTCACCATGCTGGCGTCTAAAGATCTCAAAAGAACAGACACAAGTTTTAAAAAAATTTTAAGTCATGAACTCCAGACGCGAGTCTTATATGCGAGACTAGCGTTTAAGGCTTCAAAACACAGAATTTAACATGCTTACGTCTGAAGAACTTGGGACTCAAAAATCTACAAGCTTGCATTTAATCAGTTAACGTGAAGATCGCATTTGCAAAGCATAGACGCATGGATTTCAAGTCAACTGTTTAAACTTTAAGAAAGAAGTTTCAGAAGTTTTAGGAAGTGATCATGAGACAGAACATGAACGTATAGATCTCAAGTCAACTATCTAAACTTCAAGAAAGAAGTTTTTAGAAGTTTCAGGAAGAGATCAAGAGACAGTCTCTTTAAGATCGGTGATGACAGGCCCCACGGAAACGAAGTCTTATTATGGCAAAGGCCATTTCCCACCTGAAGAAGAGTTCTTTGAAGGGAGGACATCATCCATCAAGGCACGACTATGAAAGCACCGGAGGGGATGCTTTTTGATTTTGAAATCACTTAATAGTGATAATCTTTGAAGAAGATTATAAGAAAGCATCAAAGCTTTGGATCCTTTCAAAGAACTCCGAAAGTTTTTCAGGATGCAGGCCCGGAGAAGAAGACAGTCTAAGAACTCTAAAAGTTCTTCAGAGCACATGTCCGTGAAGGAAAACAGTCAAGATGAATGACTGTGAAGAGGCACATGTCCTATTTATAGGCTCGCTAATGGTCTTAATTAACGATATAAAATTCAAAGTCGTTCTTAAAGGCCAATTAATAGCCTTAATTCGCAGCACAAATCTCAAATCTAGTCTGAGCAAGACACGTGGATTTTTATCTCGGGAAATCTCAACAATGATTGGATTTTCAATCCGAACAAGCGTCCCCAACCGTCAACGCTAGTTCTGCCTCGAAAGATCAAGCGAGATTTTCATGCATAGAGAGTTGCATCCTCAGAACCGCATCTCTACAACTGCAAGTAATGTTTCAAGGGTCGCGTTTTGAAGGTTACGTCCCTTTATAAACTGAAGGTCACGTCCCTTCCAACAAGTTAAAGGTTGCATCTCTTAACAAACTTAAGGCCGCGTCTCTTCGACAACTGAGGGCTGCATTCCCTCAATAAATTGAAGACCGCGTCTCTTCGACAACCGAGGGTCGCATTCCCCTAACAAATTGAAGACCGTGTCGCTTCGACGGCCAAGGGCCGCATCTCCCATATAACTCAGACAGCGTCTTCCCTATAACTCAGAACCGCGTCTCAACAAACGGCTAAGGACTGCTCTCCACAGTGACCAAGAGTCATGTCTCTTCAACAAAGAGAAGTCAGCGTCTCCATTTTGAAGTCTGCTTCACTTCAACAAAGTGAGAGCTGCGTCTCCACTTCGAAGACCATGTCTTTTTAGTATTCTCTAACTTGTGTCTTGGCAACACAAGAGAGATACATCTCTATTCTGAGAAAGAGCTGCATCTCTACTTTAAATCAGGATTCGCGTTTAAAATACTCAGAGCCGTGTTTCTATATCAAGTGAAAGGTGCGTCTTCACTTTGAAGGAAACTCGTGCCTTGACAAAATAGCAGAGCCGCATCTCTTCAACAAAAAAGAGTCTGCGTCTCCACCTCGAAGTTTGCGCTGTGCCTCCACTTTGATATTCGCGTCTCTCCAATGAATGAGAGTCACATTTCTACTTCAGATGAGGTCTTCGTCTCTAAGATAACACGATCTTTGCGTTTACAAGACCTGTGTTCAGTCTTTGCCCCTACAATCAGTTTAACAGTATACTGAAAAAAGTAGTCAGTGATTTCCCCTAGTTCGATAGTACACCAACAACCAGCTCAAAGTACCGATGAGATTCAGACTGCGTATTTGGACACTCACGTTGATCGTCTCTAGTGGCTTCAAAGAGTTTAACAGTATATTCATAGAGACCAAAATCCAGACAGGTCGAGCTCAAAGTATCTCAGAAGATTGCCAGTCCAGTCTTGAGAGCTTGCTGCCAAAGGAAAGTACAAGGTGTTTCGAAACCATCCCAGATAATCACGGAGTTTTAAAAACTTTGGGGGAGGGTTTCGTAGACTGTCTAAAAATCATTGAAGACAAGTCATCAGATAACAGAGTCCATACTTTATACGCGAGGCTAATTGAAGTCACTCGTGCAATGCCAAGATGCAGGGCTTGAAGCCAGCATCCCTCCAATGTCAAGATGTAGAGCTTGAAGCCTACGTCTCAGCACCACTTTAGTGCCCAAATATAGAGCTTGATGTCCGCATCTCACACGCGAAGCTCGAGGCACGCGTCAAATATCACGCCAATAAGGAAACACAGAGTTTGAGGCTTGCGTTTGAGGCTCGCATTTTATATCACCGTGGCGCCCAAACGTGGTGCTTAAGTCTCGCGTCCAGTATCACTTTAATGGCTAAACGCAGAGCTCAAATTTGCGTTTTAACTGCAGTGAGCCCTGCGTTTTAGTTATAATTACCCCCATTACTGGGTCAAGTATGGTCCACGTAATGAGGGGAGTTAACCCCAATTATGGAGAGTTTTTTGGGGACAGTTTTACCTTGGCACTCTTATAAATAGCCCAGTCTACTATTAAAGAGGGATCAAAGTTTTCAGCTGAGGAAGATTAACTTTACAAAGAGTTCAACTCTTCTACACCAACTTGCTGAGTTAAAATTTTTACCTAAGTCTCTTTGAAATTTCATTGGATAGGAGCTGTGCTACTCCATCAGTGATCTAAGGAGAAAAGTTCCAGAGGAGCTTGACGTTCACCCAGTCAACATAAAATAAGATTCACTTTCCACTGCTACGTAAAGAACCCAGCCTTAAAAAAGAGAAGATATGAGCTTGAGTGTCTTCTCTCTCTTGTAGTTGAAATTTGAAATTGTTGTAACTTTTCATTGATTCAAGAAATTTTGCCATACACTTTCAACTTTCCTCCCCGTACAGCCTTGTCCTTGTTGATCTTGAAGTCAACAGTTAGAACCTCGCTGATGACCTTGTTGAAGAAGTTTAAATGCTCCAACACTGTTGTCCCTTCGTTCATGCATAGCTCATATAGTTGTTTCTTGAGATACAACTTGTTGGAGAGACTTTTCATCATGACCAATGTTTCTGGCTTTGACCACTATCCTGTAGCCTATTCTTTATCCACCATGTTGTACATTACCTAGTTTGTGAGACATAGTTAGACCATGCCTGCCACCTTTAGATCCATCTCCTCCCAATCCTCATTTGACATACTTATAGGTTTTGCTGACTTACCCTGCAAGGTCTTGTGAATACCATGTTGCACCAGCTACCCCTCACCCTCATTTACTATAAGCTAAAGTTTCCTTTGCCATTGAACTTCTCAACCTCGAACTTTGTCGTAGAACTTCCTATCTTCGACATATCGCCCTTCATCACCCTTTAGCTCTGATACCAATTGTTACAAAAATTGATATGCTATGATACCAATTTTGCTTTCAGGATCGACGTTTGGGAACTTAGCAATATGATTAGTACTTGTAAAAGAAAGCTATTGTAAAGCAAGCTAGCAATATCTAGACAAAAGAGTAAAAAGAAAGCATTCAAGGACTTAACGTAATTCGGCCCAAACTTTGTCTATGCCTTTGGAGAGAACTTGAGAGAGCTTTATTAGTAAACTTAGTATAAAGAGATCTAACCTTCCTCTTAATACAACAAGGGTATTTACCTTCTACTTGAATATAGCCATTGATTACAAAAGTTTCTTCTCTCTATGCACCTTCAACTTGCTCCTCTCTTTCTCGACTTCCTTTTATCTCTTTTGTTTGAGAATTTAGAATTTCTTTGTTGTTTTGAAATAATTACAATGCTTGATTACAATCTTAATTTATAGGATTTTACAATACAACTCCTATTTGAACTATGAGATGACCTTGTCCTTTAAATGGTTGAAGAATATTGATCAATCCTATTAGGAGTTGATCTCCTTGATTTAGAAAGATTTTAGACCCTTTAACCTTTAGAAACAAACCTTTATTGAATAAGAATTTAATTTAATTCTTATCCCACCAGAACAAGAAAACTTGCGCCTGATAAAAAAACTGATTCTGCTTTAGAAACGTCGCGTATAGTCGATTAGTCCTTAAGGCTAGTCGACTAATACCTCCAATTAGTCGACTAATAATTTTAGTTAGTTGACTACTATAAAACTATTTCCTCTCTGTACCTTGTCTAGTCGACTATATATAGTCGATTAGTATTGTGTATTAGTTGACTAATCAACTGACTAGTCAACTAATCTGAACCAAACATGGATTTGTTTCTTTCTGCTTCAAGCCATTGTCTTCTCTAACTTATTTGAATCTTCTTGGACCATCATCTCCTCTTGAAAATGAGGTAAAATCCTAATACTTTAATCCCTTGTAAAAAAGAGATCTCTCTCATATTTCTCTCTTTTCTCCAATTCTCTAAATAAAGTTCTAATTTTCAGTTTTAGCAATTGGAGAATTTGTATTTTAGAGAAGGAGAACAATGAGGATCAACATCTAGGTTTTCTCTACATTGGTGCTTTCTTTCTTCTCTTTTCCAATTTACTTATGATGAATTTTATATTAAAAATCATGTTTTGTACTTTTCTTAATATGAACTAATTCTCTCTTAGTTAGGGCATTAATGTAGGTAATTTTATGAAGATATAAACTTTTGCTTTGTGATAGTTTTATGACTCTACTCCATGTTAATTCTATGTTTCTGTTTTCATGTTTAATAATTGATGGACACAGTTATATAGATAGATAGGTTAGAGACTGAAAGGAGACAATCTAGCATAGCATCATAGAAATAGAGATCACTTCCTCACATGTTGAGACCGAAAGGAAATATAGCAATCTAGATAGAAAATTCACTAAACTTTATGCATCTGTTATCTTGTAAATTGTAGGTTCTCATCGAAGGGATATTATTAGTATTGTTCGAAAGAGAATACTAGTTGATATAGATTTTTGATTGTTAATATGAATAGATGAACATATTAGTACAAGCACTTGTTTTATATATGATTATATTTGATTGAGTTGTGAACCATCACACAAAAAATATAAAATTTCAGAACTTAAGAATAAAGGTGCAAGGTACTCAATACTATCACGATAGCAAGTGGCCATGTGGGTCATGATCCACAAGGAGAGACTTGCGATGGAAGCGTGTTATAAGTTCTCCTTAGTTTATTTGAAATTGTTAAAAGTTTTTCTCCTGTTATTGTAAAAAAGAGGACAAAGAATTTATTATTAAATTAAGAAGAAAGTGGTAGATAGAGAAGGTGGAGGAAAAAAACTAAATTTATACAAAGTATATGAAAATAATAAATATAATAGAGTTGGTGATGGAGATGGAGGTCATCTAAACTAAAGATTAAAAGAAAAGAAGAAAAACCCTAAAAGTACTTTCTTACCTCTTCCGGTTGATGATTTACCTTGAATCCTTGCAAGGATTTATCTCATCTTGAAAGTGAGCAAAGCATGACAAATAGGATCTTTCTCGTTTCCGATCAACACTATAAATTAAAGGACAAGCTAAACTAACAAAGTAACAATTATCCATCACTATATGCCATCAATGACACTTGCAATGGCAAGGCAATTTCAATGCTATAGGTTTTATTTGGATTCTCATCAAAGCTAGATGAAGAAGAGTAAGAGAAGAAGAAGAACAAAAAAAATATAACTTCGATTTGAATAAATTAACAATGAAAGAAAGGAAGAAAGACTTACACCGGTGTCACACTCAGTACAAGCTCCACTCTCGTTCTCCCATGATACTCATCTCTCATCTCAGTTACATAAATAAAATGAAAAATTATATTAAAAAATAAAACCTAAATTACAAACTAAGTACAACCTAGCGTAGCTCTCTGCTGAATGATTCTTCATTGAAATTGTAGGTATTTATAGCTGAAATGTAATAGGGGAGAGTGTCTGAAGATAGGGGAGCAAATGCTCCCCAAGATTTGATAAGATTATCCCAGATTCGCGCTGCAGATCTGTGCCAGAGCTAGGGGAGCATGGATTCTGGCCCTCTGATGCTTCTTAATCTTCTGATAGATTTTCAGTTTTGGCTCTTGTTGGCCCAGAGGCCTTCCACTCTAGTTTTGATGATGATTAACTCATGTAGTTATGTTTACTAATAATCTTGTGATGTTTAGTTTCAAATCATTAATCAAGATGTTAGTTGGTGATTGCTTCAACAAAGGAGCTTTGAAGCCTTTCACGTGGTGATTCCAGAGCCCGAGCATCAAGATCATACATAGCACTCGTTGGAGTCAAGCTCAGTGGATCACGGTTTGGATCAAGTCGACTTGAAGATGGAGATCGTCAAGAAGACTTAGGTATCCTAGTTTATACTTTGTTTTAGATCTATGTGTAAAGATTAGATAGTGTGATATGCTCAAGTTCACAACACACACACGTTTTATGTTTTGGAGATTGATTTTGGATTTTTGGTTTAACCGATATTGGTTTTCATGAATAGTTAGATCAAAACAAGTTTAAATGGTTTATGTATAGTAAATTCATTCTATATACATGCATGTTTAACTTCCTAGACAAACTTATTTTGACTTACCTATTCATGAGGTTTGGTGTTTTGTATTTTTAACAAAACATTATTTTTAAAATTAAAGTCAAAAACAATGATATGTATATGTTTCTTGTATATTAGACTTATGTTCATATGCAACATGCCTAAAAGTGTTTAAGTATCATGTTTTTGTATTTCTATGAGTTTTAGGAAAAATCAGATTTCCTATTGAGAAATCTAAGTTTGGAAAAATACAGGTTTTGGTTTTTGACAAAATTTGTAAGACACAAAAATGGTTCAAAATGTTTGAAATTTGTGTTGAAATTTTTAACACAAGTTTATATTTCAATGTAAAATAATAAAACTATTTTTGTGAATTTTTAGAAGATTTATGGGATTTATTAGAATATTTTTTAACAAGTTTTTCTGTTCCAGTTTTCTGCCTGACAGGCTCTGGCGGTCGACCAACCGGTCGACCGGACCCCAGAGTCGGTCGACTGAGCGGTCGACCGACGTGCACAAGCCTGTGCACGTTGGCCAGGCACTTGAGCCGGTCGACCGGGCGGTCGACCGGACCAGAGAGCTCTGCTCTCTATTTTTCTACGGTCGACCGGCCGGTCGACCGCAGGTCTCCAACGATCATAATTATGACCGTTAGCGGTCAACCGGACGGTCGACCGCCAGCCGTATCTAGCTGTAAAAACAACCAACGGTTAGTTTTCTGTTTGGGCCTATATAAACCCCATTTCTTTGGGATTTTCAACAAGATTTTCAGAGCAAAAATTTCTCCTATTCCTAAGTGTTTTTACAAGGTTTTCAAAAGTGGTTTAGAGCCAAAAGATCCATCTTATTTATTTTAAGTGTTTTGTTTATTTCAAAGAAAATAGGTTTTTGGGAATTAGTTTCTTAGTCTAAAATTCTATATCTATTTGGTATTTTCCCAAAAGATTTTCTTTGATCAAAACACTTTATTTTCCACACTTGAGCCTATCATTCTATCCTATTCTATTAGGATCTTTGTTTTGTGGAAAAAGGATTTGTTTGAGGTTGTGGAAACCTCCAAGAGTTGTAAACCCCTTCTTTGTTGGATATCCCTCTTTGATAGAGGTTGATTTGGATTGTGGGGTGCTCCCTCTTTGGTAGAGGTTGAGGTTGTGGTTTACTCCCTCTTGGTGAGGTGGAGTTGGATTGGGTTTGTATCCCTCTTCGGTAGAGGTGATTGTGATTGTTTGGCTAAGGGCCTATCCCTCTTTGTGAGGTAGATTGTGTTTGTATTGCCTCGGTGGCATTTGTAAGGTTGAGAGAGGAGTTCGGTACTCTTAGTGGATTGGAAATCCTTCTCGGGGAAGGCAGGGACGTAGAGTTAGGGGATCGAACCTCGAAACACATCTTTGTTTGATCCATTGACTCCCAACTCTCTCTTTTTATTTGTGTTGTGCATTGCATCATTCATATCATTCATATCATATTTGCTTGTGTTGTGCCTTGCATTATTTCATACTGCCTATCATCTTTATATGCTTGGCATGTGTTTGTGTGCCTCACTTGTACTTAACCACGAGAGCTTCATATAGCACCTCAACTCTTATTCAGAGGAATCAAGAGGAGTTAGTCCAGAGCCCTTCACAGGGAATTCGGCTACACTCGTTAGTTGTACTAAGTGTAGTTGCAAATTAGTTTTAATTTTCGCATTTAGTTTTTAGATTAGCATTATCACCTATTCACCCCCCTCTAGGTGATTTCAATTGGTTTCAGAGCCTACGCTCCTGATACTTGGTTTAATAACCTAGGACTGAGATCTTGGTTTGCTAATCTATCATTTTCATTTGCACATTATTTGTTTGCACTCATGGATAGCCCTCTTATGTTTGACATTTCTAAACTTGATATTTGGAAGGCCAAGATGAGTTGCCATTTGAAAACCCTAGGATGTAAAGTTTACAAAGCCTTTACCAAAGAATCCAACCCTCATGATAGAAAGCATATAAAAGCCAATGCAATAGCCCTAGAGGCACTTAGAGCATCACTTCATAAAGATTATTTACATGCGTTTGCACACTATGATTCGGCTTATGCAGTTTGGAGCATTTTGACTTCTCCCGAGCTACCAAAGATTATCAAAAGGAAGAGAAGATCTAGAAGAGATAAGTCCGAAGAACATTGCTTCAAGATCTAAGGGAATGACTCCCTTGAGGTACACTTGGGCACTCAACTAGATGCTAGTTCTAATTCATATTGCAATGAATGTTTAGAAGCTCAAGCTATGAATGATGAACTTGCTAAAAATTGTGAAAATTTGATTTCCAAATATAAACTATTGAAAAATGATAGTCTTGTTTTAAAAGAAGAAAATAAAAATTTGTCTTCTAAAATTGAGATTGTTTTGCAAGAGAAGGAAGAAGTTTCTAGTGAATGTGACTCACTTAGATCTCAACTTGATCTTGCCCGAAAAGAGAATGATTTGTTGAAAAATAAAAATGATTGTGAAACAATTTTGATGAAAAATGAAAACTTGCCTTCAAAAATTAATTTTGTTTTAAAAGAAAATGATTCTTTAAAAATGAAAATTGTTTCTATTTCTAAGGACTTAGAAATGTGTTTAAAGAAAAATGAATTTTTACAAAATAATATGGATGCACATGTTTGCCATGCTAGGATAGCTTCACCTAGTTCATCCATTGCATGCCACACCTCTTCTTTAATTGAAAATGATATATCCATGCTTAAGAAGACTGTAGATTGTTTGGGCTCCACTTTGAGCCAATATGTTGTGAGCCATGCACGTTTGGATTCTTTGTTTCGAAAGAAACAAGTTTCATCTATTCATGCACACCCTCCACGGCATACACATGCTACTCACGGTCATCACCATTACACATTGTATGCTCATGTGTACACTTGTACACATTGTGGACGTAAGGGCCACCTTACTAAATTTTGCTATGATCGTATAAATGATTGTAATTTAGCAAATAAATTTGTTTGGGTTAGAAAAGATGCTAACCCCCATGGACCCAAAAAGTTGTGGGTACCAAAGACCACCCCTATTGTATTTGATGTAGGTGTGGGCTCTCACATGATGTGAGAGTAGTGGTACCTTAGAGTGGATGCGTTTCGAGCCTCATGATGACCATTTGGATGCATCACTTTCAAGGGATGTTTGGTGGGAGGACCACCTTGGTTTGGAGAACTAGGGAGGTGCCTTCATCGGTTTTGGTATCAATCTCTAACTCCCGTTTATTATTTGCATGCTTTTCATGTTCATAAATTTATAGCATATCATGTTTTATTGCTCATTATGCCAGTGCCATGTTTATTAGATTAGTTATATACATGTTTAGTTATTTGAGACACCCATGTTTTATATAGATCTATATTTATGTGTTCTCACCTTGTTTTGAACTAATATGTATATCCTAGATCTAATGAACATGCATATACATAATGATCGTTTTTATGTTTATCATGTTGATTTATGTTTGTTTTATGCTTCATGATTTGAATATATATTTAAATGTTAGTTTTCATTAAGACTAGGATATATACTTGTACATAGAGTGGGCCACAAATAGATCTTTATATGTTTGTGCTTACACGCCTATTTGTACCCATTAGATGTGCTAGTATAGTCTAGTTTTGATGATTCATGCATTTGACTTGTATTCCTATTTTATCCATGTTTTTCATGTTTATTTGTTTCACTTCAAGTATATGTCCATCTTGTCTAAACTAATTATTATACATATACATCCTTTGAGCCACGTGCCTTAATGCATATACATTTGTGGACTCGTTATATTTTGGATATGTATGTATACATTAGTTTATACTTGACATACATATGCCTTGAAGAAATCGAGTTTTGATGATTTTCATGTTTTGAGGAATATTGAGCTTGAATGTCTATTTTCATGATTATTTGTGTCACATAACACTTGTACACTCACTTCATTTAAATATTTCTCATGATTATGTTTTTCATGAGTATGTATGGGCTTTATGGACTTCGAGTATTTAGTGCCATGTGATTTACATGTATTTCATGAAATATAATTTTGTTTTATTCCTTGCTTGAAGGATCTCGTACTAGTTTAGAAGTTTTTTCATTTAACTAGTTTGGATTCTTCGTTATGGTAGAGTTTTCAAACAAACTTTATATTTTTCAAACCTATTTAAAAACCCCTACCTTCTAAGGGCGGTTGGATGGGAGATCATGCACATGTATGCTTTATAGTGAAAATCATTTTAAACTTGAGCATGAAATGGGTGGTAGGAAATATGAGATATACACTTGATATTATTGTTGTTTCATTTGGTATCATTGGAATCTTTCAATTTGTATCAATATTGACATTTCTTGTATACTCATATATTGTTTTTGTGTATGTATGGTTGCTCTTCAAATAGTATCAATTTCGATTGGTAACTAATTTTTCATACATATATATGTTTTATTTGTGCTCAACAATATCACAAATTTTGATTATGCAAAGCTTGAATGTTTAATGACTATCATGTTTCTATTAATGAGTTTTCAATTGGTATCTTAAACAAGCTTATGCATCGTTTTATTTGGTATCTCATAAAGGGGGAGAAAACTCATATTTTATCTTTCAATTGGTATTTTGTTTACCCTAGATTTCCACTCCCTTACTTTATGATAGAAAATGAATTAAAAAAATTGTAGAATATTATAATTTCAATTGGTATCATATGCTTAAAAAGAATAATACTCTTTATTGATATCAAGATGTTTATTTGAATGTTTTTAATTGGTATCAAGATGCTTTTGCTTCTTAAAATTGGTATCAATGTTTTTATGTTTCCATTCAATTGGTATCAAGATGCACTACTTTGACATATTTTTTTGGTATCTTAATTGATTGTCACCCCTTATTTACATCATTTTTGTTTTTAGACAAAAAAAGGGGGAGAACATTGCATTTATTGCTTTTAACCCTTTTGTTGATTCTTTGGTTCGAACAAAAAGGGGGAGAAGAATTTATTGATTTGTTTTTACTTTGACCCTTTGTTGATGATTGACAAAAAGGGGAGAAGTATTTGGTATATATGCATGTTTTCAGGATTCATGTTTATGCATATATGTTTTGTTTTGCAAATAGGAGAAGTATTTGGTATATATGCATGTTTTCAGGATTCATGTTTATGCATATATGTTTTATTTAGCAAATAGGAGAAAAAGAATTTATGAGTTTTATGTTTGATTGACATGTTTATATCCTTATATTTGCATACATGTTTATTTATGCATGTGCTTCATTACTATATCTTATTGCTTATTTCCTATGCATGAGTTAAGGGGGAGTTTCTTTGAAGCTTGACTTTAATCCATGCATATATAACTCTATGAGTTTTGTCGTCATCAAAAAGGGGGAGATTGTTGGCCCAGAGGCCTTCCACTCTAGTTTTGATGATGATTAACTCATGTAATTATATTTACTAATAATCTTGTGATGTTTAGTTTTAGATCATTAATCAAGATGTTAGTTGGTGATTGCTTCAACAAAGGAGTTTTGAAGCCTTTCACGTGGTGATTCCAGAGCCCCGCACTCATTGGAGTCAAGCTCGGTGGATCACAGTTTGGATCGAGTCGATTTGAAGAAGGAGATCGTCAAGAAGACTTAGATATCCTAGTTTATAGTTTGTTTTAGATCCATGTGTAAAGATTAGATAGTGTGATATGCTCAAGTTCACAACACACACACGTTTTATGTTTTGGAGATTGGTTTTCGATTTTTGGTTTAACCGATATTGGTTTTCATGAATAGTTAGATCAAAACAAGTTTAAATGGTTTATGTATAGTAGATTCATTCTATATACATGCATGTTTAACTTCTTAGATAAACTTATTTTGACTTACCTATTCATGTGGTTTGGTGTTTTGTATTTTTAACAAAACATTATTTTTGGAATTAAAGTCAAAAACAATGATATGTATATGTTTCTTGTATATTAGACTTATATCCATATGCAACATGCCTAAAAGTGTTTAAGTATCATATTTTTGTATTTCTATGAGTTTTAGGAAAAATCAGATTTCCTATTGAAAAATCTAAGTTTGGAAAAATACAGGTTTTGGTTTTTGACAAAATTTGTAAGACACAAAAATGGTTCAAAATGTTTGAAATTTGTGTTGAAATTTTTAACACAAGTTTATATTTCAATGTAAAATGATAAAACTATTTTTGTTAATTTTTAGAAGATTTATGGGATTTATTAGAATATTTTTAACAAGTTTTTCTGTCCCAATTTTCTGCCTGACAGGCTCTGGCGGTCGACCGACCGGTCGACCGGACCCCAGAGTCGGTCGACCGGGCGGTCGACCGACGTGCACAAGCCTGTTCACGTTGGCCAGGCACTTGGGCCGGTCGACCGTAGGTCTCCAACGGTCATAATTATGACCGTTGGCGGTCGACCGCCAACCGTATCTGGCTGTAAAAACAACCACCGGCTAGTTTTCTTTTTGGGCCTATATAAACCCCATTCCTTTGGGATTTTGAACAAGATTTTCAGAGCAAAAATTTCTCCTATTCCTAAGTGTTTTTACAAGGTTTTCAAAAGTGTTTTAGAGCCAAAAGATCCATCTTATTTGTTTTAAGTGTTTTATTTATTTCAAAGAAAATAGGTTTTTGGGAATTAGTTTCTTGGTCTAAAATTCTATATCTATTTGGTATTTTCTCAAGAGATTTTCTTTGATCGAAACACTTTGTTTTCCACACTTGATCCTATCATTCTATCCTATTCTATTAGGATCTTTGTTTTGTGGAAAAAGGATTTGTTTGAGGCTGTGGAAACCTCCAAGAGTTGTAAACCCCTTCTTTGTTGGATATCCCTCTTTGGTACAGGTTGATTTGGATTGTGGGGTGCTCCCTCTTTGGTAGAGGTTGTGGTTTACTCCCTCTTGGTGAGGTGGAGTTGGATTGGGTTTGTATCCCTCTTCGGTAGAGGTGATTGTGGTTGTTTGGCTAAGGGCCTATCCCTCTTTGTGAGGTGGATTGTGTTTGTATTGCCTCGGTAGCATTTGTAAGGTTGAGAAAGGAGTTCGGTACTCCTAGTGGATTGGAAAACCTTCTCGGTGAAGGCGGGGACGTAGAGCTAGGAGCTCGAACCTCGAAACACATCTTTGTCTTTGTGTTTGATCTATTGACTCTCAACTCTCTCTTTTTATTTGTGTTGTGCATTGCATCATTCATATTATTCATATCATATTTGCTTGTATTGTGCCTTGCATTATTTCATATTGCTTATCATCCTTGGTTGTGTTTGTGTGCCTCACTTGTACTTAACCACGAGAGCTTCATATAGCACCTCAACTCTTATTCAGAGGAATCAAGAAGAGTTAGTCCAGAGCCCTTCATGAGGAATTCGGCTACACTCGTTGGTTGTACTAAGTGTAGTTGCAAATTAGTTTTAATTTTCACATTTAGTTTTTAGATTAGCATTATCACCTAGACACCCATGTTTTATATAGATCTATATTTATGTGTTCTCACCTTGTTTTGAACTAATATGTATATCCTACATCTAATGCACATGCATATACATAATGATCGTTTTTATGTTTATCATGTTGATTTATGTTTGTTTTATGCTTCATGATTTGAATATATATTTAAATGTTAGTTTTCATTAAGACTAGGATATATACTTGTACATAGAGTGGGCCACAAATAGATCTTTATATGTTTGTGCTTACACGCCTATTTGTACCCATTAGATGTGCTAGTATAGTCTAGTTTTGATGATTCATGCATTTGACTTGTATTCCTATTTTATCCATGTTTTTCATGTTTATTTGTTTCACTTCAAGTATATGTTCATCTTGTCTAAACTAATTATTATACATATACATCCTTTAAGCCACGTGCCTTAATGCATATACATTGGTGGACTCGTTATATTTTGGATATGTATGTATACATTAGTTTATACTTGACATACATATGCCTTGAAGAAATCGAGTTTTGATGATTTTCATGTTTTGAGGAATATTGAGCTTGAATGTCTATTTTCATGATTATTTGTGTCACATAACACTTGTACACTCACTTCATTTAAATGTTTCTCATGATTATGTTTTTCATGAGTATGTATGGGCTTTATGGACTTCGAGTATTTAGTGCCATGTGATTTACATGTATTTCATGAAATATAATTTTATTTTATTCCTTGCTTGAAGGATCTCGTAGTAGTTTAGAAGTTTTTTCATTTAACTAGTTTGGATTCTTCGTTATGGTAGAGTTTTCAAACATACTTTATATTTTTCAAACCTATTTAAAAACCCCTACCTTCTAAGGGCGGTTGGATGGGAGATCATGCACATGTATGCTTTATAGTGAAAATTATTTTAAACTTGAGCATGAAATGGGTGGTAGGAAATATGAGATATACACTTGATATTATTGTTGTTTCATTTGGTATCATTGGAATCTTTCAATTGGTATCAATATAGACATTTCTTGTATACTCATATATTGTTTTTGTGTATGTATGGTTGCTCTTCAAATAGTATCAATTTCGATTGGTATCTAATTTTTCATACATATATATGTTTTATTTGTGCTCAACAATATCACAAATTTTGATTATGCAAAGCTTGAATGTTTAATGACTATCATGTTTCTATTAATGAGTTTTCAATTGGTATCTTAAACAAGCTTATGCATCGTTTTATTTGGTATCTCAAAAAGGGGGAGAAAACTCATATTTTATCTTTCAATTGGTATTTTGTTTACCCTAGATTTCCACTCCCTTACTTTATGATAGAAAATGAATTAAAAAAATTGTAGAATATTATAATTTCAATTGGTATCATATGCTTAAAAAGAATAATACTCTTTATTGATATCAAGATATTTATTTGAATGTTTTTAATTGGTATCAAGATGCTTTTGCTTCTTAAAATTGGTATCAATGTTTTTATGTTTCCATTCAATTGGTATCAAGATGCACTACTTTGACATATTTTTTTTGGTATCTTAATTGATTGTCACCCCTTATTTACATCATTTTTGTTTTTAGACAAAAAAAGGGGGAGAACATTGCATTTATTGCTTTTAACCCTTTTGTTGATTCTTTGGTTCGAACAAAAAGGGGGAGAAGAATGATTTGTTTTTACTTTGACCCTTTGTTGATGATTGACAAAAAGGGGGAGAAGTATTTGGTATATATGCATGTTTTTAGGATTCATGTTTATGCATATATGTTTTGTTTTGCAAATAGGAGAAGTATTTGGTATATATGCATGTTTTCAGGATTCATGTTTATGCATATATGTTTTATTTAGCAAATAGGAGAAAAAGAATTTATGAGTTTTATGTTTGATTGACATGTTTATATCCTTATATTTGTATACATGTTTATTTATGCATGTGCTTCATTACCATATCTTATTGCTTATTTCCTATGCATGAGTTAAGGGGGAGTTTCTTTGAAGCTTGACTTTAATCCATGCATATATAACTCCATGAGTTTTGTCGTCATCAAAAAGGGGGAGATTGTTGGCCCAGAGGCCTTCCACTCTAGTTTTGATGATGATTAACTCATGTAATTATATTTACTAATAATCTTGTGATGTTTAGTTTTAGATCATTAATCAAGATGTTAGTTGGTGATTGCTTCAACAAAGGAGTTTTGAAGCCTTTCACGTTGTGATTCCAGAGCCCGAGCATCAAGATCATACATAGCACTCATTGGAGTCAAGCTCGGTGGATCATAGTTTGGATCGAGTCGATTTGAAGAAGGAGATCGTCAAGAAGACTTAGATATCCTAGTTTATAGTTTGTTTTAGATCCATGTGTAAAGATTAGATAGTGTGATATGCTCAAGTTCACAACACACACACGTTTTATGTTTTGGAGATTGGTTTTCGGTTTTTGGTTTAACCGATATTAGTTTTCATGAATAGTTAGATCAAAACAAGTTAAAATGGTTTATGTATAGTAGATTCATTCTATATACATGCATGCTTAACTTCTTAGATAAACTTATTTTGACTTACCTATTCATGTGGTTTGGTGTTTTGTATTTTTAACAAAACATTATTTTTGGAATTAAAGTCAAAAACAATGATATGTATATGTTTCTTGTATATTAGACTTATATCCATATGCAACATGCCTAAAAGTGTTTAAGTATCATATTTTTGTATTTCTATGAGTTTTAGGAAAAATCAGATTTCCTATTGAAAAATCTAAGTTTGGAAAAATACAGGTTTTGGTTTTTGACAAAATTTGTAAGACACAAAAATGGTTCAAAATGTTTGAAATTTGTGTTGAAATTTTTAACACAAGTTTATATTTCAATATAAAATGATAAAACTATTTTTGTTAATTTTTAGAAGATTTATGGGATTTATTAGAATATTTTTAACAAGTTTTTCTGTCCCAATTTTCTGCCTGACAGGCTCTGGCGGTCGACCGACCGGTCAACCGGACCCCAGAGTCGGTCGACCGGGCGGTCGACCGACGTGCACAAGCCTGTGCACGTTGGCCAGGCACTTGGGCCGGTCGACCGTAGGTCTCCAACGGTCATAATTATGACCGTTGGCGGTCGACCGCCAGCCGTATCTGGCTGTAAAAACAACCAACGGCTAGTTTTCTTTTTGGGCCTATATAAACCCCATTCCTTTGGGATTTTGAACAAGATTTTCAGAGCAAAAATTTCTCCTATTCCTAAGTGTTTTTACAAGGTTTTCAAAAGTGTTTTAGAGCCAAAAGATCCATCTTATTTGTTTTAAGTGTTTTATTTATTTCAAAGAAAATAGGTTTTTGGGAATTAGTTTCTTGGTCTAAAATTCTATATCTATTTGGTATTTTCTCAAGAGATTTTCTTTGATCGAAACACTTTGTTTTCCACACTTGATCCTATCATTCTATCCTATTCTATTAGGATCTTTGTTTTGTGGAAAAAGGATTTGTTTGAGGTTGTGGAAACCTCCAAGAGTTGTAAACCCCTTCTTTGTTGGATATCCCTCTTTGGTAGAGGTTGATTTGGATTGTGGGGTGCTCCCTCTTGGGTCGAGGTTGAGGTTGTGGTTTACTCCCTCTTGGTGAGGTGGAGTTGGATTGGGTTTGTATCCCTCTTCGGTAGAGGTGATTGTGGTTGTTTGGCTAAGGGCCTATCCCTCTTTGTGAGGTGGATTGTGTTTGTATTGCCTCGGTAGCATTTGTAAGGTTGAGAGAGGAGTTCGGTACTCCTAGTGGATTGGAAAACCTTCTCGGTGAAGGCGGGGACGTAGAGCTAGGAGCTCGAAACTCGAAACACATCTTTGTCTTTGCGTTTGATCTATTGACTCTCAACTCTCTCTTTTTATTTGTGTTGTGCATTGCATCATTCATATTATTCATATCATATTTGCTTGTATTGTGCCTTGCATTATTTCATATTGCTTATCATCCTTGGTTGTGTTTGTGTGCCTCACTTGTACTTAACCACGAGAGCTTCATATAGCACCTCAACTCTTATTCAGAGGAATCAAGAAGAGTTAGTCCAGAGCCCTTCACGAGGAATTCGGCTACACTCGTTAGTTGTACTAAGTGTAGTTGCAAATTAGTTTTAATTTTCACATTTAGTTTTTAGATTAGCATTATCACCTATTTACCCCCTCTAAGTGATTTTAGCTCTGATTTTGATGATATCCTCGTTTAATCTTCAACTAACCGAATAAATACTTCAAACTGATTTAACTGAACTAAATCTGGGATTATCCTCGGTTAATCAAATAGTTCCAATCAAATTAGAATTTAACTGGATTTTTTTAATTTTATCTTCTTTTTCGCCATGATTATCTTCTGTAAAATAAACATTTAAGATAAAAAATTAGCAGATTTATTACACGATAAATATAAGAGTGTAATGAAATTATGCAAAATACATGGACAATCACACCCCCACACCTATCTGTTACTCGTTCTTGAGTAAAATAAATAAAAAGTAAAATAGAGATAATCTAATCTAACTAACTTTTGTAGGAATCACGGTTGCACTTAATACGTGCAATAAGCCGTTAAACCTCTAGGTTACTCCTAGAGGACGAGTTTTGTCTTATGAGAGTTTTTAATGAATTGCATCCACAAAATCCATAAAAAAAAAAACAAAGTGTTAGTGTTTTCGAAAAGCATTTGAAAAAGAGAGAAAATATTTGAAGTATTATTGTAAGAGTTCAAGTAATCTATAAGTTATAGAAAAATTGAATTTTTCATTCCTAAACTTAGTCTCTATTCAAAAACTTGTTATCAATCAAGAAAAGGAGTCAAACTTTATTTTTAATCTATTCTATTATTTTACCATAAGTCATATGCACTTTTGTGACATTGAAATTTTTACTTGGGATTCTTTAACTCTAACTCTAATGTCTTATTATTAATTTATGTATATATATATATTGTGATATTATTTATTAGTTCTATTAGGCTTTCTAATCTGCCCATGTAAGGAGTCTTTAGTCGGTGACTCCCAAATCGAACGGTCTTAGGGCACGGGTGATAAAACACCCTAATGACTTAAGGACTCGAGCAAACAAGGCTACAAAACTAAGGGTTTTTATTTATATGATGGACCGCTTTCAGGCGTGAATACTTATGCTTTATGAGGCACAAATATGCAGCTTAATCAGAGGATTTTTTATATATATTTTTTCTTTTTCTTTTTCTTTTTTTTTATAAGGCATAAGAATCTTTGTTTTTGAACCCTAAGTAAGTGTATAAAGTATGCATATTTCATCAAAGTAAAAATTAAGACTAAATTACTTTTCTAAATTTTCTTCCTAACCCTAGAAATCAAATAAATAATTTTATTTGGATCGAGTATAAAAAATCCTAATTATGATTCTCATGTTGCTTAAAATCAACTCAATTTCTTACAAAAAAAATGGTCAAAATATTGTTTCTCTTTTCAAAAAGTTTTTACAAAACAAAGAAAATGTTAATTTTTTTAAATAAAAAAAACTTATGTTATGTTAGAACCCTCCCCCACACCTATCTCATGCACTATCCACAATGTATGAATGAATGCATAAATGTATGAAAAAGAAGAAAAGGAAGAAAAGTGTTACCTCAAGGTGGTGGTTCCGGTGGTAGTTGAATTAGGCCATGCGTTGCTACCCAGTCAAGATAATATGGTAGTTCACGGAACCCACTTTTATTGACTTCTTTTCTATTTACATATTTACAATCCTCAATATGAATAGGATCATGCAAGATCCTATCATGAAAATATTCTCTTTACATGACCAATCTTGGAAAATCATCACTGAGTCATTATGGTCAATACTTTGGTCCAACAGAGAATGTGATATGATGAATTGGATGATTTGGCTCAAGAGTGACTGGTTTTGGGAACCATTACTTGGGAAAATCAAGTGTAGGTTCGAGAGTTGGTATTGATTTAATAGCTGGGTCCAAATAAAAGAAATGAAAGTCACATTCTTTTCCCATCAATGGAATGTGACTATCCAAAATTGGTGATTCAATTTTTATATCTATAGGAATAAATATTGGTTAGGGAAATTGGTCCAAATTGGGAAAGAAAATCAGAGTCAACATTGATTCGAAGATGGAAACAGAATCACAAGGTTAGGGATTGAGGTCACATTCACATCCAATTTCATTCTCATTGAATGAAAAACTTGCCAACTTGTCAAAGATTTGAAATTGGTCAATTTCAAGTTTGTGTGATGAAATTGACTCTTAGTTCAAATCTCCAAGACACCATGATTTTTCATTCCTATCAATATGGCTAATGCAATCTGTAATGGCCAAGCATGTGCTAGGTAGAGTTTGCTCATTCCTTTCTTTTACTATATTGATCAAATGACTCATTTGTGCTTCTAGCCTATTGAGAGATTAGGAAAAATAATTTTTGGACTGAATCAAGTTTTCCATACGCCTATCTAAATCCCTAGGCCCTTCTTCTCGTGGTGGGACTTGAAAAATAGAGTAAGGATCTTGGATTTGAAAATCTTGATGGGCTTGTGAGTCCTTAGGATTTTGGTTTTGATGTGTGGTTCTAAATCTGATTTTTCTTCTATAGATTAATTTTGAAAAGGAGTATATGAAGGTGGATGTTGGTAAGATTTTTGACCATTTTTGACCATATGATATTAAACTTGCACACCAAGAACAGAGAAGAAAGTTAATCAATAGAGTAAACAAAAAAGAATTACTTACCGTCCCTACCCGCAACTGCACCAAAAATTGATTGAGTTGTAAACCTGCACACAACAAATACAAAATTTCAGAACTTAATAATGAAGGTGCAAGGTACTCAATACTACAGCGATAGCAAGTAGTTATGCGGATCGTGATTTACAAGGAGGGACTTGCGATGGAAGCGTGTTGTAAGTTCTCCTTAGTTGACTTGAAATAGTTAAAAGTTCTTTTCTTGTTCTTATAAAAAAAAGGAAAAAGAATCTATTGCTAAGTTAAGAAAAAAGTGGTAGATAGAGAAGGTGGAGAAAATAAAAATAAGTTTATACAAAGAAAGTGAAAATAGTAAATATAAGCGAGTTGGTGATGGAGGTGATCTAAACTAAAGATTAATAAAAGAAAGAAAAATCTTAAAAGTACTTACTTACCTCTTCCGGTTGATGACTTACCTTGAATCCTTGCAAAGACTTACCTTGTCTTGAAGGCGAGCAAAGCATGACAAATAGGATCTTTCCCGTTCCCGATCGACACTATGAATTAAAGGGCAAGCTAAACTAACAAAAGAATAGTTATCCATCACCATAAGCCATCAATGGTACTTGCAATGATAAGGCAGTTTCGATTCTATAAGTTTCATTTGGATTCTCATCAAAACCAGAGAGAAGAAGAGTGAGAGAAGAAGAAGAAGAACATAAAAATATAACTTTGATTCGATGAAAATAACAGTGAAAGAAAAGAAGAAAGATTTACCCAGTGTCACGCTTAGTATAAGCTCCACTCTTGTTCTCCCACGAAACTCATCTCTCATCTCACTTACATAAATAAAATAAAAAATTGCATAAAAAAGAAAACAAAAATTAAGTTATAACCTAAAGTACAACCAAGCCAATACTCTCTGCTGAATTATTCTCATTCTTCATCGAAATTGCAGGTATTTATAGCTGAAATGTAACAAGGAAGAGCATCTGAAGATAGGGGGAGAAAACGCTCCCCGAGATTTGATAAGATTGCCGTGGATCCACGGTCAAAGCCGCGAATCCGCGGCTTGGCCAGATCCAGGGTAGCGTGGATGCTGGCCCTCTGTTGCTTCTTAATCTTTGGATAGATTTTCAGTTTTGGGTCTTATTTTGATGATATCCTCATTTGATCTTTAATTAACTGAATAAATTCTTAAAACTGATTTAACTAAACCAGATCTGGGATTATCCTCGATTAATCAAATAGATCCATTTAAATCTGAATTTAATTGGATTTTATTTGATTTTATCTTATTTCTCTCCATGATTATCTTCTGTAAAATAAACATTTAAAATAAGAAAATTAGCAGATTTATTACACGACAAATGTAAGAGTATAATGAAAAGAATGCAAAATACTTGTACAATCAATATTTACTGAAATCAATAGCCCCAGCTTCCTTCTCCTTATAAAGTTAATTCTCATTAGGTCATTTCTCTTAATCAATTTCTAAACAAACTAGGATAGATTAACTGATAGTCTTCGTGGACGATACTCTACTCATTACTTTATTACTTGTTAAACGATTGATGCACTTGCCAATTACCACCACTAGCTGCTATCGAAAGCGCTGTCGAAAATCAGAGAAGACTGTTAAAAATCTGAGACAGATTGAACTCTCGGGACAGAGCTTTTGGTAGCTAAAATTTTAGCTTTCGACAGCTATGACAAATGTTTGAAAAGCTGAACCGACACTTTTGAAAGCTGTAACAATCTGGGCATATTCGAACTGAATTCTGATTCTATATTTGACCTGAATTCTGGGATTTTAGGTTTCCTTTATTTGGCTATAAATATTAGATCTCTTGAGATTAATAGAAACGATGTGCGTGTAAAACCTAGTGGAAAAACCTAGGGTTTTTTTTAACGTATTAAATAAGATTTTCTACCTTCTACCCTCGAGAATGTCGGTAAATTGCCAAACCTCCTTAAAATCCTTATTCTTCTCTTTTTGTTTATTATTTGTGCCATATTTGTGATAGGCTATCAGAGGAACTCTGATCTCATGCTGATCTTAACAAGTGGCTTCAGAGCTCCAGGTGTAATCTTGGAGGCGGTGGAATTGAACATTTAGGGAAGATCTGATCTTGGGTTTCTGGATTGGAGGTAAAGGTCTCATCTTTATCTGATTTGACGATTCATTTCTGGAATTGTTGAGATTATTTGGTGAAGATGGTTGAAGTTAATTGACATGTGAATTGGCAAGTGTACTAATCGTTACAAGTAATATACTGATGAAGTAAAGTATCATTACCATAGAGATTGTAATTTAACTAGCATAATTAATTATTTCTAGATCTTATTTGTAAAGAGAAATCTTTATGAAAAAGTAAATTAAAATAATTAAAAAGTAGCATTTGAATATGAGAAAAGTATTAGGGCAATAAGACTTCAGTAATTCTATCTCTAATGATTCTAGTTATTTGTGCTAGAAACTTTATCTAAGTATTATTAACAATCAAAATCTTTTTTGTAATTAATAATCTGTATCGAGCACTAATAAATCTAAGTTTAAAGTAAAACTCATAATCAATCGATCTAGTGAATTTACTTGTTAAAACATCATTAAAATTTATGATTTTTCTTTTTAAGATTGCACAACCTATGATTCTCCTATCGGTATCAGCCTGTAGGAAGTGATTTTGATCCCCAGATGCATTACTAGATTATGTCTCTAACCTAACCATCTATATAATTGTGGCCCTCAATTATTAAACTTTAACACAAAAATAGGTATTTAATAATACTATGAATAAGAACAACTGATGCAAGCAACCATGAATAATCTTCAATAGAAAAGCTTACATCTATGCCCTAGCAATTAAAATTTAGTTCATGAAGGAGAAGTAGCAAAGCATGATTTTATATTTTGAAAAATAAAAACAATAAAAACAAGAGAGGAAAAAAAGAACCAAATATCCCCAACTCCTTCTTCTACGCTGATCTTCTCCAAGAACTAGCAAAATTCAGAAAATAAAAGTTTATTAAAAAGAAGAGTTTCCAAACTTGATCTCCCAAAAGCTTGATTAAAATACAAGAGTTTGCAGTCTTATTTATAGACCCCAGAAACCCTAAATAGCCAACTGAAGGTTCCTAAATTAAGATTTAATCCTAAAAGGGTTATGGAAAAATTACATCATCTCTCGAATAATAAGGACAATGAATTCACTGTATAATATAGTGTATTCGCCATCAAATATAATACATATTCTATTTGGAGTCAGGAAATAGTTGGCACAAGCGCGACACAGATTTTGACTAGTCAACAGCGGATTCGCCATTTAGGCGACGGCGGAATCGCCGTGAAAATATTGCTTCTGAAATTTTTGTCTTCTTCTTTGTGATGTGTATGCTCCACTAGAATTCTGGTTTTAATCTGGGATTTTTATATATCAGTAGATTCTTTTTTGCAACTCTTATCTTTAATTGTTTTTTGCTATTTTTCTCCAAAAATTGCTCACGACTTCATGTCTGCAAAAAGTCACAAACAAACTATCAATTCGGAATAAAATATGGCAAAATAGGTATAAAAAAGATATAAAATATTCATGAAAATAATAATTATCATACCATCATACCTAGATTTTTCTGGTCCTCAAGTGAAACCCTAATCTAAAAATAAAAAGAAAAACTAAAATCCTAAAAACAAAAATAAAAACCTAACTCACTTTCGTAGGAATCACGTTGCACTTATCACTTGCAACAAGCTGTTAAATCTCTAAGTTACCCTAGTGTACGAGTATTATCTCGTGAGGATTTGCAGTGAATGTACCCACAAAATTCAAAGAAAGAAATAATAAATAGGTAGAGATTAAGATAAAAAAAGATAACAAAAATAAGAATAACTGAAAAATAAGAAAATAGAAGAAAAAATTAAAAATTTTATTTTATAACAAGTGATCACTAGCAATTAAGTTCATAAGTTTTCAACAAGTTTTCATAATCAAGTTTAATTTCAAATCAACAAATCTTATCATGTATTCTTATAGACTTGAATCCGTTATTCCGACATCATCCCTCCTAAGTTTTTCAATCCTATGCATCTCCGTGAATGTGTAAATAGTCTTTAACGTGGGAATTATTGATTCAAATTTTACCATACTTAAATATATTTCTATATATATATATATATTTTTTCATATGGAAGTTCAAAGTATCACCACTTTGTTGCCCTTTAAGAACTTTTTTTTTAATATGTGCATAACTCATCCAATTCTCTTTAGTGTAAATATCAAGACTTCTTGAGGTCCTATTAACTAACTAATTGATAATAAAATTTGTTAATACATAAAAAAAATCATTTTTTTATTTTTTTATCAAACTTACATAACTATCTTTCGCATAAATACAAAGGCTTGCATAAGTAAAAGCATCTAGCTATTCAATAATTAGATTCATTTATTTTCTTATTATTATTTTTTATACACATATAAACTCTATATTTAAATTAGATCAAGATATCCTCAACATCCCAAGCATCAAACTCATGTGTAAGTGTGTGAAGAATGCATAATCATGTAGACAAATTCTAGTTGGTATTTATTTTTAAAATTTTTGTCTCTATTTCAAAAATTAAAGATTCTATCAAGTTGATTGCACAATCAAAATTTAAAACTTTTTTTTGGTCCCTTAGTTCCCAAAAAGCTAGTTGAACTTATTGTAGAGATTTTTTTATATGAATATAAATAAAAGAAAAATAAAGAAAAGAAAAACAATCCTATACATAAACAAAATCATAACCTTCTCCTCTCTTACTTGTTCCCTCACTCTCCAATTTAAATCTCTTAATATGTGGTGACGTTGTCTTCTTTTTATTATGCAATTCCTTAACCAATTTATAGGTCTTTTTAAACCTTTTCAAATCATGGCATAAACTCCTTATTATCTTTTGGTGACTCTTGCTCGAAGAATTGATCATCTTCATCTTTCTCCTCAGAAGACTCCGATGGTATAACATGAATATCGGCATGAGCCGTTTCTTTAGTCCAATGAATTTGTAATGATGCAAAATATGGTGTTGTTTTACTTTCAAGTGCAATCATAACTCTTTCATGAAACACATCATTATATTCATCAACATGCATCCAACTTCGACAAATTTGAGTAATAAGAATAGGTAAAGGAAATGCAACTTTGTGTATTTTCTTTTGCCTATCCTTCACATTGCACATCGTATTAAACAATTGAAAGAACATGCAAAATAGTTGTTTTTAGTTATTAGAACATGAACAATATGAAATACTTGGTTGTAACAAGTTGTCATATGTGAAACTCCAAGTATATTTGTGCTTAACCACCTGCAAGTTGCATGAACATTATGATAAACTGTTTTAGGCTCAATTTCTCCAAGTTTTTTTGCTCTACAATTCACACCCATCAAACTCATTTATTCTTCTAAACTCATAGGTAACTGATTTAATCCTAGATAAGAGGGATTCCAATCAAATCCGATAATAATTGTAAATCAACAACCTCCATCTCTCCTCTCCAATTAACATTAATTCTATGAGCATGGTGGTCAATGTCATCATAGGTGAAACTATTATAGAATTTCTCTACCAAACTAGGAATATAGTGGTCTATATCACCCTGATGGATCAAATAACCCTAATTCCTATTCATGATTTCATAAAAAAAAAAAAAAAAAAACGTGCCAAAAGCTTGAAAAATAGTAAAAAAAATTCTTTTCTACTACATATTTAGTCATGGTATGAAAGCAGTAAGATGAACAGAAAGAGGATGAAAGATCTTATAGTCTTTAAAAAAATTTGGGATCAGCTGCTAACAAAGGATGGCGGATTCGCTGTCCAGACGGCGGAATCGCCGTGAATTTTGCTTCCCCTGCCTAGATCTTGGCCATGAACTAAAGCTTCTCCTCTCCTCGCGCTTCTGGAACTTCTGGATTTAGGGTTTGATTGTTGATGTGCTGTGAAAAAGAAAAGGGAAAAGTTAGCTTTTATAGACTTTTATGGACTTTTTGAAAAAGAGTCCAAACTCGAATCAAATTTGCAACTCAATCCCAAAATTCAAATACAAATTCAAATTGGTAAAAATTTTGAAATTCAAATTTAAATTTCCTTCCCCCCATATCTAAACTGAAGCATGTCCTCATGCTTCTATTTAAAAAAAAATTTAAAACCACAACTTTTGAAATCTATCCAAAAATCAAGAAAAACTCCTTTTATATTCAAAATTTTGTGGTTTGCCATGTCAACTTAAATACTCAAAAGTTAATATTTCATAAAATAGGTAAAATTTATTTACTCTTGTGTGCAAACTCTGATGTCCATTGGTTTCCATTGGACGAGGATCAGCTGTATGGAGAGCGAATTCGCCGTTATTTTTTGCACAATTATTTTCTAATTTAGGCTTTATCTTCCATACTTACTCTCAGTTCTGTATACATATCTGCATCAAAACCAATAGTTAGTATAGGCTAGGGAATACTAAAAAAACTAAATACTAAGAAAAATAGTTTAGAAAGCTTGGATTGCCTCCCAAGAAGCGCTTTAAGTTATAGTCATTAGTTAAACTTTCTCTGATCTGATCATCTAACAGTGTTTAGTTTGAAAGAGATCTCATTCTTGTTGAAATCTTCTTCCTTGTATGGTTCAATTGTTGATCGTTGACCTTAAAAGGTTTGTGCTTCTCGTTGCTAATTTCCATCGCTCCATGTGGTAAAACTTGAGTCATCACAAACGGTCCCGACCATCTTGAATGAAGCTAACTGGAGAATAATTGAAGGCGTGAATTTTATAAAAGCACTTATTGGCTTTCCTCAAATTCTCATCTTACTATATGTTTATCATGCCATGCTTTAGTTCTCTCATTGTAGAGTAGGGCATTTTCATATGCATTGTTCCTAAACTCATCCATCTCATGGAGTTGTAGAATCCTCTCCTCTCCCGCTTTTTGTATATCAAAATTTAAAATCTTTGTTGCCCAATATGCTTTATGCTCAAATTTTACTGAAAGATGGAAAGCTTTTTCATAAAATAATTGGTCAGAAGACATACCTATGGGTGTTTTGTAGGCTGTCCGATATGCCCACAATGCATCATCAAGTTTTATTGACCAATCTTTCCTTGTATTGCTTATCATCTTCTCCAAGATCCTTTTTAGCTGTCTATTGAATACCTCTACTTGTCCACTTGTTTGTGTATGGTATTTGGTAGCCACATGATATTTGACTCCATATTTGATTAATAAAAAACCAAACTGACGATTGCAAAAATGCTTATCTCCATTCACTAATTATAGCTCGTGGTTTTCCAAACCTTGTAATATGTTCTTCTTCAAGAACTTCATCACCATCTTGGCATCATTGGTAGGCAAGGCAATGACTTCCACCCACTTTGAGACATAATCTACCGCTACAAGGATGTATTGGTGGAAGTAGGAGAGCGAAAAAGTTCCCATAAAATCTGCTCCAGACATCAAACAATTCCACTTCAAGGATATTATTTAGTGGCTTCTCATTTTTCCTTGATATATTCCCACTTCTTTGGCAAGCATCACTGTTTTCGACAAAGCCATATGCATCTTTAAATAAATAGGCCAATAAAAACCACATTGAAGTACCTTTGTCATCGTTCTTTTGGGTCTAAAGTGTCTACCAACCTCCTTCGAGTGGCAATGATGAAGAATACTCCCCATCTCTCTTTGCGGTGCGCATCTTTTAACAATTTGATCAGTATAATGTTTGTAAAGCAAAGGATCTTCCCATTGGTAATACTTGGCATCGGAGATGAATTTCTTCTTCCATTGATTTAAAATATCAGAAGGAATTATACCACATACCAAATAATTTACTATATTAGCATACCATGGTATTGTGGCAATCTCGATGGCATATAGGAACTCATCTGGGAAAGAATCATCAATTAGGCTCTCCATTGGCTTCTCTTCACCTTCTTTATCTATCCTAGAGAGGTGACCGACCACAAGATTATCCACACCTTTTCTATCTCGTATTTTCATGTCAAATTCTTGAAGTAACAACACCCACTGATTCAATCTTGGCTTTACTTCATTATTCTTTAGCAAGTATTTGAGAGTTGAGTAATCGGTAAACACGATTACATTATCCCAAAAATTTGTCAAAGGCGAAGACTATTGTAAGCAATCTTTCTCCATCGTGGTGTAGTTTTGTTATGTGTCGTTCAAGGTGCGGCTTGCATAATAGAAACTTGGAAATCCTTGCCTCGTCTTTGCCCCAAAACAACACCTAAGGCAAAATCATTTGCATCATACAAAAGCTGGAAAGTCAAGCTCCAGTCAGGTGCCACAATGATTGATCTAGTTGTAAGCTTTTTCTTTAGCATTTCGAATGCCTACAAGCAATCACGAGAAAAATCAAAATGTACATCTTTCGTTAATAGATTACTCAAAGATTTAGCAATTTTGGAAAAGCCCTTAGAAAACAGTGATAGAATCTGGCATGTCCAAGGAAACTTCTTACTCCCTTCACATTAGATGGTGATGGTAACTTCTCAATAATCTCCACTTTGACTTTATCCACCTCTATTCCTTTCTTTGAAATCCTATATCCAAGTATAATTCCTTCTTGGACCATAAAATGACACTTCTCCTAATTGAGCACCAAATTTGTCTCCTTATAGCATTGCAAAACAAGATTCAAATTAGACAAATATATATCAAAAGAAGATCCAAAAACAGAAAAATCATCCATAAAAACTTCAATGAACTTTTCTATCATATCATCAAATATAGCTAGCATGCACCTTTGGAAAGTAGTGGGTGCATTATATAGACCAAAAAGTATTCTCTATATGCAAAAGGCTATAGGGACATGTGCACTTTATTTTTTTTATCCAATCCTCTGGGCTATTGCAATTTGATTATAACCCGAATATCCATCTAAAAAGCAGTAAAAATGATGTCCAAAAAGTCTTTTTAGCATTTGGTCTATGAAGGGAACTGAAAATTGATCTTTTCTAATTGCTTGATTAAGTTTCCTATAATCCATACAAACTCTCCATTCTGTGATTGTTCTAGTTGAAATTAATTCATTGTTATTATTTTTTACCACAGTTATACCTCCTTTCTTAGAAACTACTTGCACTGGACTCACCCATGCACTATCTGAAATAGGGGTAAAAAATGCCTGCATCGAGCAATTTAAGAACTTCTTTTCTTACCACCTCCTGCAATATCGGATTTACGCAACATTGTCGTTGAATTGTAGGTTGAAGCTCTCCTCCATTAAGATCGTGTGCATACAAATTGAAGGGATTATCCCTTTGATATCAACAATAGTCCATACCAACACTGCTTTGTGATTCCGTAGTATCCTCAATAATTTTCTTCCTCCGTTCCACTCAAAGATAAGGAAATAATGACTGACAGTGTTGAATTATCTCCTAAAAATGCATATCTTAGGTGTAAGGGTAGCTCTTTAAGCCCAAGATTTGGTGGTTCTTGTATGGAAGGCACTAGTATAGATGGATGATGTATGAGCTCCATAAAATCCTGCTTAGAAAATACTGTTGTGGCCTCCAGATAATTCACGCACTCCCTCCTTGCATGGTCTTCCTTTGTAATGGTGTCGAAGTGGATGATGCAAGCTTCCAATGGTAATATGGGATGTCCTTCTCTAAACGTCTCCACTGTTAACTTATCCACAATATCAATACGGAAGTAATCCTCATTGTCCATTGGGTAATTCATTGCTTCGAAGACGTTGAAAGCTACTTCATCGTCCAGCACACGAAGAGTCAATTTGTCCTGTTAGATATCAATTAATGTTTTAACAGTAGTTAAGAAGAATCTTCCTAAGATAAGTGGTACTTCCTGTCTTCCTCTATGTCAAGGATGATAAAATCTACTGGTAAGCAGATCTTGTCCACTTTTACATGTACGTCTTCAATCACTCCACGTGGATATTTAATGGATCTGTCTGCCAGTTGGAGTGACACTATAATTTGTGGTTACTTCTCCTATGCCAAGTTTTTTGAAAGCAGATTGAGGTATGAGATTAATACTAACTCCAAGATCACATAATATCAGTTTCCTATTGTGCAAGGTATAGAAAAACTCCCTGTATCCTTTAGCATAGAAGCTAGTTTATTCAATAGGATTGTGCTACATTCCTCGTTGAGCATCACCGTCTCAGATCCTCAAACTTTCTTTTATTTCTCAGGACTTCTTTCATGCATTTCTCATACTTCGGTATCTGTGCTAAAGCATCTGCAAAAGGCATATTAATGTGAAAATTTTTAAACATATTAACAAATTGAGAGAATTTCTTATCTGTGTTCTGTTTCCTCAGCCTCTAGGGAAAAGGAATAAGTAGAACAATAGGCTTCACTGGAATCTTCTGCGCAGTCTCTGGCTCGGCTCTGTTTCAGCTTCTGGATGGCAGATTAGTAGATTTGCCATCTTCTGGTCTCTGTCATCCTCCTCCTTTCTCTGGTTTTCTGTGTTACGTTCCTTAACCTTTGTTGCGTACTTTGTATTTGTGCATTTCAACTGTGCCTGCTCTAGTTGCCTTCCACTCCTTAGCGTTATCATGTTCGCTTATTCTTTTGGATTTGGCTTCGTGTTGCTTGGATACCTGGGGACTGTTGGCTAGTAGGATGGCAATCTGACCCATCTGAACTTCAAGAGCATGTATTTATGTGGTTGTATTCTTTTAGTACTGAGCTGTATTTGTTGTGAGTTATCCCAATGTTTCTTCCAAGCTTGGTTTATTCTCCATCCATGCCTCGCGTTGCTGCTGCTGTTGTAGCAGAAAGTTCATCCTCATGTTTTTTTTCCATGATAAATTTGGGTGGTTCCTCCATCCTAGATTGTATGTGTTAGAGTATGGGTCGTTAGGCGTTTGAAAATTTTTGATATAGTTGGCTTGTTCATTTTGCTCAAAAGCAAAAGTGTTGCCAACTTGACAATTATTATTCTCATGACTCCCTCTTCAGTAATCACAAGGTAAATTTGTTTGAATTAAGCTTATAGTGGCTGCTCCAAGTTTCTTTGTGATTACATCAAGTTGTGCTTGGATGGCTGATTGAGTTGGAACTTGCACACAAAAATATAGAATTTCAGAACATAAGAATAGAGTATGCAAGTACTCAATACTACCGCTATAGCAAGTGGTTATGCGGGTCGTGATCCATAAGGAGGGATAGCGATGGAAGCTTTTTAATAAGTTCTCTTTTAGGTTAAAAAGAATGGTTAAAGATCTTCTTTTAGTTCTTTAATAGAAAAGAAAATAAGTTACAGTGGAGTTAATAAGAAAGTGGTATATTGAGAAGGTGGAACGGAAAATAGATTTATACAAAGAAATTAAAAAGAATGATAAAAGAGTTGAGAGATTGTGGTGTTCGTGATTTAAACTAAAATTAAAAGAAAGAAGTTAAAACCTAAAAAACTTACTTACTTCTTTCGCGCCTGCTTACCTTTGACCTGTATCGATGATGTACCTTTGTTTGAAGGCGAGCAAAGTATGACAAACAGGACCTTTCCCATTCCCGATTTACATTATAAATAAAAGGGGCAAGCTACACTACCATAGAAATGACTATCCATCACCATAAGTCATCAAGGGCACTATCAAGGGTAAAGCAACTTCGAGGCTATCGGAGTCATTTGGATTCACAAACACAGAAGAGGGAAACAAACAAAAACAAGAATAGAAAAGAAAAGAAAACTCTGATTCGATTCTAATAACAATGAAAAAAAGATTACTTACACCGGTGTCCCTCAGTACAAACTTGTTCACATTCCTCCATGAAAATCTCTCTCCTCTCTGTTACATAAAGAAAATAAAAATTACATAAAAGAAAACAAAAAACCTAAGTTATAAACTACAAAATAGCCTAACTTCTACTCTCTACTTGATCATTTTTTCTGCGTCTGATGTGTGGAGTATTTATAGCATAGAAATGGATAAGGAAATGAGTTAAAAGATAGGGAGAGCTAGCTATTTTTGAATTTGAATCCTCCCCTTATCTCCAAACTTGATGTGATGTGGATATTCAGTTCAGATTTGTAATTTATTGGCGTGTTGATTGCTGAATATAACTTATTACATGATAGAATTAGGAATAAGATCAACTTAAGAGTTGTAACCCTTTAAGCCTTCTTTCTGGATCATCTTGAATTGTTAGATTTGAGTTTCAGTGGGAAAGTTATGATTCAAATACTAAAATGTATCCAGTCAGAATCCAAGTCATAATTACTTCATCTCATCCTTTGATCTTCTCTCTATCCATTTATCCCTTTGGATTTTGAATTTAGACTCTGTATTTGACGTTATTCTCGGTTGATCTTTAGCTAAGCAAAAATGAATTTATAGAAATCTGAATTTTATCGGTTTTTATTTGGTGTTATCTTTCTGATTTGCTCTGATCTTCAGCTGAATATTTGCCCCCAATCCTTGATTTGTTCTAATTAGATCTGGGATCATCCTCAGCTAACCAAATAGATCCAATTAATTCTGATTTTAACTGGTATTTCTTTGGTTTAATCCTCTTTCTCTTCATGATTATTATCTGCAAAATGACATTAAGACAAAGAAATTAGCAAATTTATTACAAGCTAAATGTAGGAGTGTAATGAAAAGAATGAAAAATATGTGTACGATCACACCCCCACACCTATCTTTTGCTCGTCCTTGAGCAAAACAAAACTAAAGCAAAGATTATTAGATTATTAGGATATTTTCGCAGGTCACGCGATTGCACTGAGCATGTGCAACAAGCCGTTAAACCTCTAGGTTTTTCCTAGAGAACGAGTTTTGTCTCGTGAGGGTTTTCAGTGGATTATACCCCACAAAATCTATAAAGAAAGAGAAACAAAGTGTTAGTATTTTGAAAACACATTTTGAAACAGAAAAATATTTGAAGTATTATTGTAAGAGTTCAAGTAATCTATAAGTTATAGGAAAATCGAATTTTTAATTCCTAAACTTGTTATCAACCAAGGCATAGAGTCAAACTGTATTTCTCATCTAATCTATTATTTTACCCTAAGTCATATGCACCTTTTTGACCGTGAAATTTGACTCCGGATTTTTTAACTCTAACTCTTATGCCTTATTTTTTCTTTTTAATTTTTTTGGTGATATTATTTCTTAGTTTTATTAGGCTTTTTAATCTGTCCATGTAGTGAGCTTTTAATCGGTGACTTTAAAACCAAATGGTCTTAGGGCACCAGGTGAGAAAACACCCAAGGAGTTAAGGACTCGAGCAAATAAGACTACAAAACTAAGAATTTTATTATATGAATCGCTTTTAGGCGTAAATACTTATACTTTATGAGGCACAAATACTCAGATTAATTAGAGAATTTTTGATATATTCTTTTTCTTTTTTGTTTAATAAGGCATAAGAATCTTTGTTTTTGAACCCTACGTGTGTAAAGTGTATAATGCATGCATATATCATCAAGGTAAACCTCAAGACTAAATTACTTTTCCAAATTTTCTTCCTAACCTAAGAAATCAAACAAATTATCTTATTTTGACCAAATATAAGAAATCTTAATTATGATTCTCCTATTCCTTAAAATTGACTTAATTTCTTACAAAAATATGTTAAAATATTCTATTTTCAAAAAGTTTTTAAAAGTAAAGAAAATAGTAATAACTTTTTTTAATAATAAAAGAAAAACTTAAGTTATGCTAGAACCCTCACCCACACCTATCTCATGCATTGTCCTCAATGTATGAATTAATCTATAGATGCATGAAAAAGAGGAAAGGGAAGGAAAATATTACCTTATAATGGTGGTTCCGATGGTGGTCTGATTGGGTCAAGCGTTGCTACCCAATCAAGATAATGTAATGGTTCACGGAACTCATATTTATTGACCTCTTTTCTATTTATATATTTACAGTCCCCAATATGAATAGGATCATGAAAGATCCTATCATGAAACTTACTTCCTTTACATGACTAGTCTTGAAAAATCATCGCGGAGTCATCATGGTCTATACCTATGTCCAATAAAAGAATCTGACTTGGTGGAATGGCTGACTTGGGCTCAAGAATGATAGATTCAGGAATCCATACTAACTCGAAAAAATCAACTTTGGCTTCAAGAGTTGAGTCCAAATCTAAAAATTGTAATTCACATTTTTTTCCCATAAATGGAATGTGACTATTCAATATTGGTGGTTCAATTTCTAGATCTATGGATAAGGGAATAAATGTTGGCTCGAAAAATTGGTCCAAATTGGGTGAAGAATACGAGAGTCAGCATAGATTCGAAGATGGAAACTAAATCACATAGTTGGGGATTTGGTTCACATTCATTATCAAGTTCAATCTCATTAAAATGAAAACTTGTCAATTCGTCAATGGGTTGATATTGGTCAAATTCAAGATTTTATGGTGAAATTGAATCTTGGTCAAAGTCTTTAAGATACCATGATTCTTAGTTTTCATCAATATAGCTAGAAGTGTTTGGGAATAGTCAAAAATTGGGTAGGGAGAGTTTCCTTATTCTTATGCATGTTTTCCAATCTACTAAGTTTTTCTTCTATCATATCGAGTGGATCACTCTGGAATTGAATCATGAATTCCATACTCTATATAAGTTGGCACGTTCTTCCTGAAAAATAGAGTAAGGATTTGCGATTTGAAAATTTTGACGGGATTTTGAGTCTTCTAAAATTTGAATTCATCACTCAAGCACGTCTAAGGCTTCCATCCTCTTTTCCTAGTCAATTGATTCTTCTAATGCTTGTTCCGGAGAAGGAGCATATGAAGCTAGATGTTGGTAAGGTGGTTGACAATATGACTCAGGGGAGTTGTATCCCCATTGACTCTGTGAAGAGTAGTGATAATTATTTCAGTCTTGTTCATAATATTAGGACCGGGGCACGTTTTGATTCGGGTAAGACAAATCCGGCACACTAGATTAGTTAAAGTTATGATATGCCGAGTTGATAATATCCGAAAAAGAGGTCGAGGTGTAGCATGGATTACCATTAAAATTATAAAAAATATTGTTATAGGCCACATCACACAAGAATTGTCAAAAACAAATAAAGAAAAGCAAACAATAAACAAACAAAAGAAAAAATCTAACCTAAGTTAGGGTAAATCTTAGACCTGATGACTCCTAACTGGTTAGACTGTCCACGAGGAGTATATTGTAGAATTTGACCACAAGTTAATCGGCCAGGTAGGGGCAGATCAGTGGGAGGTATCCATGCCTAAGCAACGGGCCTAATTATGCTAAACCACCAACCATCAGGGTTTCCCCTCAATCCCCAACCTTAGACATCGATTTGACAAGAGTCAAATTCTAATCAACTTTCCCCTTAGGTCAATCTCTTATGTGTGTCCGAGATGTCCCTAGGCCGACATCTACTCAGTTTTAGTTAGGCTTGGGTTAGTGAGTGAGGGGATTATTTATGGGCTAAGGGAGGGTAATGACTTCCCCACCTTATCTTGTTTATAGTATAAGCCCTTAAATCAATTTAGTGTAATGTGTACATGAAAAGCAACACTTAAGCAATGTAAACAATTCAAAAATATGCTACATGCTATGCACATATACCTTTGCTCCAGCACTCTTCAAAAGTAATGTAAAATGTAAACGAATTAGACACGTGCCTAAATGTAAAGTCTAAACTATTTTTAGCATTTAACAAACATCAATTTACTATTGAGGTTAAAAAGTATGTACAATGAGTTAATCAAGAAAATAAATAGCTGCAGAAATTTAGCTTTGCAATTCAACCACCCTACAAAAATACAAGCTAGCAGTTCACTCAGATTGTCACTGGAATATAGCAAATCAGAGGGCTTCTGGGCTCTACTTTCTTGAGCTGAATTCAGGACCACTTATATGTCCACTGCAACAAAAATCTTCTTGATATTTATTACTGCACACCACAAACAAAGAAGAGAGTTAACTAAAAATGTAAAATAAAAAGAGAATTACTTACCGTCCCTCCCCGGCAATGGCGCCAAAATTTGGTTGAGTTGGAACCTGAACACAAAATATAAAATTTCAGAACTTAAGAATAAAATATGCAAGTACTCAATACTACCGCTATAGAAAGTGGTTATGCAGGTCATGATCCACAAGGAGGGACTAGCAATGAAAACTTTTTAGTAAGTTCTCTTTTATGTTAGGATGGTTAAAGATCTTCTTTTAGTTCTTTAAAAGAAAAGAAAACAAGTTACAGTTGAGTTAATAAGAAAGTGATAGACTGAGAAGGTGAAGAAAATGAAAAATAGATTTATACAAAGAAATTAAAAAGAGTGATAAAAGAGTTGAGAGATTGTTGTGTTGGTAATCTAAACTAAAATTAAAAGAAAAGAAAGTTAAAACCTAAAAAACTTACTTACCTCTTCGGTGCCTGCTCACCTTTGACATGTATCGATGATGTACCTTTGTTTGAAGGCAAGCGAAGTATGACAAATAGGATCTTCCCCATTCCTAGTTTACACTATGAATAAAAGGGGCAAGCTACACTATCATAAAAATGGCTATCCATCACTATAAGCCATCAACGACATTTGCAAGGGCAAGGCAACTTCGAGGCTATCAGAGTCATTTGGATTCACAAACAAAGAAGAAGGAAGCAAACAAAAATAAGAATAGAAAAGAAAAGAAAACTTCGTTTTGATTCAAATAATAATGAAAGAAAAGATTATTTATACCGGTGCCACCCTCAGTACAAACTTGTTCTCATTCCTCCATAAAAATCTCCTCTCCTCTCAGTTACATAAAGAAAATAAAATTTGCATAAAAGAAAACTAAAAACCTAATTACAAACTACAATATAGCCTAAACTATAGTATAGCCTAACATCTACTCTTTGCTTGATCTTTTTTCTGCCTCTGATGTGTGGAGTATTTATAGCATAGAAATGGATAAGAAAATGAGTTAAAAAATAGGGAGAGCTGGCTATTTCTGAATTTGAATCATCCCTTTATCTCTAAACTTGATTTGATGTGGATATTCAGTTCAGATCTGCAGTTTGTTGGGGGGTTGATTGCTGAATATAACTTATCAAATAATGAAATTAGAAATAGTGATCAAATTAAGAGTTGTAACCCTTTAAATCTTCTTTCTATTTCATCTTGAATCATTAGATTTGGGTTTCAGTAACGAAGTTTATGATTCAAATACTAAAATATATTTAGTCAATTCGAGTCAAAATTACTTCATCTCATCTGTTGATCTTCTCTCATCCATTTATCCCTTTGGATTTTGAATTTGGACTTTGTATTTAACGTTATTCTCGGTTGATCTTTAGCTAACCAAAATGGCTTTATAGAAATCCAAATTTCTGGTTTAAATTTGATTTATCTTTCTGATTTGCTCTGATCTTCAGCTAAACAGTTGCTCTAATCATTGATTTGTTCTAATTAGATCTGGGATCAGCCTCAGCTGACCAAATAGATCCAGTTAAATCTAATTTTAACTGGCATTTATTTGGTTTAATCCTCTTTTTTTCATGATTATCATCTACAAAATAGACATTTAAGATAAGAAAATTAGCAGATTTATTACACGCTGAATGTAGGAGTGTAATAAAAAGAATGTAAAATATGTGTACGATTAATGGCAGAGAAAATATCATCTCATGCATACCTGTAATTTTCTTGGTGGCCCCCTTGTCGATTGCCGTTGGTAATGATTTGAGGACATCTCATGGAGTAGATCTTATAACACCCCGTTCTCAGAATATGTATCAAGATACGCATCCTGATTTTTCGCTCGTATCATTCTATTTTTTCTCGTAATTTTTTATTTACTTGGTATTTGATCTGTATTCCAGGGACCTTGAGCCTAAGATCCTGAGCCTATTTTAGTTCTAGATATTATTTTTTAATATTTTGGATTTTTTAAAATTTTTGGATTTTTTCTAAATTATTTTGAAAAATCTCCGAATTCGATGTCGATTGGTACCGCTAATTAACTTCAAAAATTTTAATTAACAAAAGAAGATGTATTTCAAGAATCTAATTTTATAACATTACTCAGTATAACATTTCCTATTTTTAAGAATTTTTGAGAATTTTTTTGAATTAATAAAAATTTCACCCAACTAAATAATATTTTCTTCTCCTTTTCTATTCCTTTTCTTCTTCCTTTTCTTTCTCCTTTTTTCTACAATTTTCCTCCAACGACTTCCCCTCCACCGACTTCTCTTTCTTTAAATCTCTCTCACTCTATCACTCTCTTTCTCTTTCCCTCCTATTCTCTTCCTTTATCTCTCTCCTATATCTTTTTCTCTTTATCTTTCTCTCCCTCTCACTCTCCCTCACCCTCACTACCTCTCCCTGGAGCCATGCCTGCTGCCGACCGACCGATTGTCGGTAGGCAGGCCACACTACCGGCCACCCATCCTCTCTCTCTCTCTCTCTCTCTCTCTCTCTCTCTTCTTCTTCTCCTTCCTTTCTTCTCCTTTTCCTCCTCTCTTTCCTCTCTCTGCTTATATTCTTCTTCTTCTTCTTCCACTCCTCCTCTGGATGATCGCTCAATCCACCACTATACCGCCCTCGGTCGGGTACTAGTCCGGTCACCCTAGCCCAGCCGGCCACCACCCACACCCCCTCTCTTCTCCCTTTCCTTCCTCTGTTCCTTTTTTCTCTTTCTATTTTTAATTCTCTCTCTAATTCTCCTCTCACTCACTCTCTCTTATTCTCTCTTTCTCTCTGATTCTCTCTATCTCTCTCTCTTTCCTTCTTTCTCTTCACTCTCACGCTCTCTTCTCTCTCATCTCTTTTTCTCTCTCTTTCTCTCTTTCTCTTTCTCTCTATTTCTCTGTCTTATTTTCTCTCTATCTCACATACTCTTTCTCTCCCATTCTCTCTCTTTCACCCTCTCTTTCTCTCTCCTCTATTCTCTTTCTCTATCCTCTTTCTCTCTCCTTCTCACGCTACATGCATTATCTCCATCGGAGTTCACAAGAACCCGCCGTTATGCCCAACTTATTATTAGGCAAGTATTGGTTATTTGTATTTCTGAGTACTGGTTATTTGTGTTTGCGAGTACCGATTACTGGTTTATGTGTGCGCTGGTTATTAGTTTATGTGAGTATTGGATATTTGTATATGTGAGTATTTGTTATTGTATATTCGAGAACTTGTATATGTATGGGTGAATGCTTGTATTGGTATAGGAGTATGCCTGTAGATATATAAGCGAGTGCATGTGTTTGTATTTGTGTAGGCATATACTTGTAATTCTGTAAGCATATACTCATACTCTTATTTAGCCTTTAGGCTCAGCCTTTAGGCTTCACTCTAGCCTCAGATTCCTTTAGCTTTCAGGCTTAGCCTCTAGGCTTTTCTCCAGCCTTCAGACTCAGCTTTTGGGATTTCTACCACTAGACCCGCCCAAGCATAGCTACTCGTGTGTGTTAGCAAAGCATTTATATGCTTGATTGACCATGTGCATTGATTAGTCTCTAATTTTGCATAATTTTCATCACATTCTCACATTTATTTGATAATAAATTCTGCTAATAATACCTTACTTGCTTGATCCTAGGTTCATGGTGTGCAAATGAAGAAGAAGACCCTAAATCACAATTTAATGGTGATTAAAAGCCTATTAAAGATAGCCATTGACCTAGAGAGCTGATTCTGTACAAACCAGAGGCTGAAAAGACGAAACCGGGCGCAGGGTCTGACAGGAGACAGACTGGACCGCGCGTGACTCGAAGCGTCGCACGCACGGCCATTGAATGGCCGTGGCGCGCGCGCCGCTTCGGGCCAGGGTTTGTCCCCTGGCCCCCTGTTACCTTGGCGCCTATAAATACCCCCTGGGTTTCCTGAGTGAGGATATGCAGAGTTTTAGGAGTAGTTTCATTTCCATTTTGTAGTTTAGGTAGTGTAGTGTAGTTTTTCTTCTTCTTCCTTCCTTGTATTTTTCATTTCTTGTAGATCTTGTATTAGGGAGAGAGAGTGGTACATGTTGGGAAGCTAGAATGCTTGTAATAGAAGGTGACAATCTATGAAAGGTGCTCTCTTACCTTATCTTTATTTTCTTCTCTCTAATCTCTTTTACATGTGTAGCTAACTTTTCTCTCATGGTAGCTAACTACTAACCTGCTAACTTCTTTTATGATAATCCATATGCATCTAATAGCCTCGGTTTGGCCTTGCTCTTGCAAGAGCCATTGATGGCTCATGATGATGGATCTAACTCTAACTTCCTAACCACTAACAAGATAACATTACTTTACTCCATGCTTACTTTTAGTTTTGATGGTTTAAGTGTAGCTTGAACTTGTTTTGTTGTGTTGGGTTGTGATGAGTTACATATGGGTCATGCTTTGAATCGCTCTTGAACCAAGGACTAGTGATGGCCAATGATACATGTGAGGCAACTATCACTAAGAGGTTAGCATGTTGGTGGAGTCATTAGTAGTTAGTGCCATGAGTTTTCTTTCTTTTTCACTTTATTTTAAAAATATAACAAAAAACACAAACATATTCTTTTCTATGTTTCCCACTTCTTTGGTTTCACCATACTTCTCTTTTCATTCTTTTCTTTCTTTTCTTTTCATTCTTTAAAACTTTGAAGAATGTTTTAACAAATACGTGAATCAACCGGTAAAGTTTCTATCGCCTCCCGTCCTTGTGGATTTGACTCGTTTTAGCCTCTATGCTACAACGGAAGTATCGAAGAAGCCAAAGCACACACACTTTAAATCTTCATTTCAAAACATATACTTTTTGTGCGCGATTTTTCCCACGATCAAATTTTAGCGCCATTACCAGGGATGGGAACGGTTTGATTTCACAAGTTTGTTAACTTTTCTTCTTTGTTTTTGGTGTGCAGGTTAAATTTTAGCATTGCGGAAGTCCACACTTGCTCAAGTGTGGTCGGGTAATTTCTTGTACATCCATATACTCTGCTGCTAAATTTTTTTTATTATTACCTGTACACTGTAAATAATTTTAAGAATTAAAATACGGAAATTGGACGCTTTAAAAATGGTTTAAACATTTGCATCTAGGCACATGTCAATTTTCATTCTAATATACTGTATTTTATTCTTGTGTTGTTGTGATATTGATAAGAGGTGTACATATGGTATTGCATATAGCATAGGACAAACACTTCAGTGATTTACTCGCTTTTTGTGTTCATCTTATCTATATTGCATACTTGCACAAATTAAACTTAAGGGCAACACCCAAACAACATAAGGTGGGGAAGTCATTACCCTCCCTTAGCCCAAAATCACCTCCCCACTCATACAACCCAAGCCTTAATAAAATTGCTAGACGTTGGCCCTAGGGACATCTCGGACTCATTTAGGAGATTGACCTAAGGGGAAAGTTGTTAGAATTTGACTCTTGCTAAATCGGTGTCTAAGGTTGGGGATTGAGAGGCGAAACCTCGAAGAATAGTGGTTTGGCATAACTAGGCCCGTTGCTCTGGCACGGATACCTCCAACTGATCTTGCCCCCACCTGGCCGATTAACTCGTGGTCAGCTTCCGACAATAGACCCCTCGTGGACAGTCTAACCAGTTAGGAGTCGTCTAGGTCTAAGTCAACCCTAGCATAGGATTGTTTTCTTTTTCTTTTTCTTTTTCTTTGTTGTTTGTTTGTTTTTCTTTTTTGTAAATTGTGATATGGATTTTAATAACAACAATTCTTTTAATTATAATATGAATCCATATTTCACCCCGACCTCATTTGACTCGGATAACTCTGACCCGGCAATGTACAACATGAACCAACCATATATGCCGGGTTGGGATTATCCGAATCACTATGACCAATATCCCCAGCCATATGACCATAATTTTCAAAATAATATCAACTCTTCACAGAGTTCATGGGGATTCACCTACCCCGAGTCAAATTTTCAACCATCTTGTCCACAATTTCCACAATATTCATTCCCCAATTTTGATTCATATACTCCTTTTCCTGAACCACCATTGAAGAAAAATCATCATTGAAAAGGAGTATGGAAGAGTCCCTATGACAAATGCAAAATTTGCTCAATTCACAATCCTTCCCATATCAAACTCCACATACTCCTTTTCTAGAGCATCCAATTGAAGAAGAATCTAAACTAGAAAAGCGTTTGGAAGTCTTTTGTGAAAGAGTGCAAAACATGTTGGACTCATCCTCTTAACCAAATTTTCAAGAGTCCTACTCATCTTTTCCAGTCTCGCCTATTCAAAATGAACAAACTTCAATACTGGACTTGAGTATGGAACCCTTGTATGAGTCCGAGCAGCAACCGCAAAATCCGATGGACTCACAAATCCACCATAATTTCTAAAATCAACTTCCATACTCATATTTTTAAGAACCAATTACAAAGAGTATGAAAGACATGATTCCGAATCCAAATTCTGTTACACGGCATATCAGTATGTTAGATTCACTTTTGAGCGAATTGATCAATGAGAGCGAGGAAAGCCTTTCTTGTCAACCTTTGACCGATTCTTATATCCCTAACTCTACTGATTGGACCCATGAATCATGTCATTTTGGAAATCCAGCTTCAATTTCAGAACATATAGTTGCACTTGACCACGCTCCAAGTTATGAAAATCGCCTGGACATTCTGGCAAGTTATCCCTTTCCTGAAATTGAAACCGAACCTGACTGTGATCCTGAACCTCATGTTAGTAATTCCATTTCGCTTTTTAATTCAATAATGACTTCGGTATCTTACCAGATTTTTCTTTATTCCGGAGTCAACGTTGAATCCTGTACCAGTACACCGTGAAATGGAATCACCAATCTCTCATGATCACACTTCATTCATGGGGAAAGTGTGTGAACATCACTTCTTTGGTTTGGACCCTATTTTTAAACCAATTTTGACTCTCATTATTGACTCTCGACTTGATCTGAGTCAACTTCCCGAGTTGGTATCGGGTTTTGTTCCTGTTCCATTTGAGTCCAAATTAATCATCTCTCAAAATCACACTTCATTGTTGGACAAGAATGTTGAAGAAAATGACTCTATAATTATTTTTGAAATTTGAAATTAGATGGGGATAACTTTTTAAATAAGATTATTCATTCAATCAAAATTTTATTGGGTCATATTAGAGAGGTCCTTGGTGGATTTCTGGATGATCCACGATATCTTGATTGGGTCGCAACGCTTGGCCCAATCCGACCACCACCAGAGCCACCACCTTAAGGTAATCTTCCTTCCCTCTCCATTTGTTTCATGTATTTACACATTCACGATGCATTGAGGACAATGCGTGAGATAAGTGTGGGGGAGGTTTACTAACATAGTTAGTTTTACATTTTCTTTCTTTTACAGTTCTTTTCAAAAAAAAAAAACTTTTCTTTTCTTTTTACAAAACTTTTGAAACAAGAGAAATAGTTTTTGATTTATTTTAAGAAAATTAAGATTATCTTAGGAATTAGAAAGACCTCAAATTATGAAATTTTAAACTGAGTCAAAATAATAGATCTTGTCTAAATTATAGAATAAGAAAGTGAGATTGAAAAGATAATTTGATCTTGAATTTTTTGCCTTAGATTTATGCACTCCACACTTACACAATGTTTGGGATTGAAACAAAGACTGAAAATGTCATAAAAAAATATATTAAAATAATTATGATAATAAAAATCACTTATTGAAGTTGGGTAATTATGCCTCAGGAAGCATGATTATTCATACCTAAATTGGTGAACAAAAAATAAAATAACCCCTTTAGTTTTGTGGCCTTATTTACTCAAGTCCTTAAGTCCGAGGGATGTTTTCTCATCTGGTGCCCTAAGACTATCTGGTTTGGGAGTCACGGCTAAAGGCTCAATATCCGGGTAAATAAGAAAGCCTAAGAAAACTAAGGGATGAAAAAAAGAAGAGAGAAAAAATAAATAAAATATATATATTAAATAAATGGCATGAAAGTTAGAGTCGATATCCAAAAATCTTCACAGTCCACAAAGTGCATATTTTTCTAAGAATTTTATGAAAGATCAAAGAGTCAATTCAATTTTAAATTCTTACATTTAATTTATAACAAGATTTTTTGCATTTTGACTTAGTTTAAGAAAGAACAATTTCTGGTTAACCTATGACCTTAGATCACTTATATTTTCTCAAAAATACTTCAACACTTTTCTCTATTTCAAAATGTGTTTTAAAAATACTAACATTTAATTTCTTTCTTTATGGATTTTGTGGGTGTAATCCGCTGAAAACCCTCAGGAGACAAAACTCCTCCTCTAGGAGAAACCTAGAGGTTTAACGGCTTGTTGCACATGCTCAGTGCAATCGCATCACCTGCGAAAGTGGTGAAATAATTTCCTTAGGTTTTTGTTTGCTCGGGAAGAGCAAAAGATAAGTGTGGGGGTGTGATTAGTCTCTAATTTTGCATAATTTTCATCACATTCTCACATTTATTTCATAATAAATTCTGCTAATAATACCTTACTTACTTGATCCTAGGTTCATGGTGTGCAAATGAAGAAGAAGACCCTAAATCACCATTTAATGGTGATTAAAAGCCTGTTAAAGATAGCCATTGACCTAGAGAGCTGATTCTGTACAAACCAGAGGCTGAAAAGATGAAACCGGGCGCAGGGTCTGACAGGAGACAGACTGGACCGCGCGCGGCTCGAAGCGCCGCGCGCGCGGCCATTGAATGGCCGCGGCGCGCGCGCCGCTTCAGGCTGGGGTTTGTCCCCTGGCCCCCTGTTACCTTGGCGCCTATAAATACCCCCCTGGGTTTCCTGAGTGAGGATATGCAGAGTTTTAGGAGTAGTTTTATTTCCATTTTGTAGTTTAGGTAGTGTAGCGTAGTTTTTCTTCTTCTTCCTCCCTTGTATTTTCCATTTCTTGTAGATCTTATATTAGGGAGAGAGAGTGGTACATGTTGGGAAGCAAGAGTGCTTGTAATAGAAGGTGACAATCTATGAAAGGTGCTCTCTTACCTTATCTTTGTTTTCTTCTCTCTAATCTCTTTTACATGTGTAGCTAACTTTTCTCTCATGGTAACTAACTTCTAACCACTAACTTGCTAACTTCTTTATGATAATCTACATGAATATAATAGCCTCAATTTGGCCTTGCTCTTGCAAGAGTCATTGATGGCCCATGATGATGGATCTAACTCTAACTTCCTAACCACTAACAAGCTAACATTACTTTACTCCACGCTTACTTTTAGTTTTGATGGATTAAGTGTAGCTTGAACTTGTTTTGTTATGTTGGGTTGTGATGAGTTACATATGGGTCATGCTTTGAATCGCTCTTGAACCAAGGACTAGTGATGGCCAATGATACATGTGAGGCAACTATCACTAAGAGGTTAGCATGTTGGTGGAGTCATTAGTAGTTAGTTCCATGAGTTTTCTTTCTTTTTCAGTTTGTTTTAAAAATACAACAAAAATCACAAACATATTCTTTTCTATGTTTCCCACTTCTTTGGTTTCACCATACTTCTCTTTTCATTCTTTTCTTTCTTTTCTTTTTATTCTTTAAAACTTTGAAGAACGTTTTAACAAATACGTGAATCAACTGGTAAAGCTTCTATCGCCTCCCGTCCTTATGGATTCGACTCGTTTTAGCCTCTATGCTATAGCGGAAGTATCGAGGAAGCCAAAGCACACACACTTTAAATCTTCATTTCAAAACATATACTTTTTGTGCGCGGTTTTTTCCCACGATCATGCATCCAACTCCGTCGTCAGCATGGCTTCACCGTGTGCAGTGGCCAAGCTAGCTTCACCGTGAGTGTTAGCCTTATCGAACACGTTAGCGCCTATTGCTGCTGAAAAACACCTAGAGGGGGGTGAATAGGTGTTAGTGCTAATCTAAAACTTAATGCAAAACTAAGTGCGCTAAATGCGGAAGCTAATGCAAATTATGCACAAACTAATACAATACAACAAGTGTAGCCGAATTTCCCTTTCGAGGCTCTGGACTAACTCCCCTTAACTCCCCTTGAAATGGGTTGAGGCGCTATGTGAAGCTCTTGTTGGATGAGTATAAGTTGAGCACACACACACAAGCAATCCAAGTAATGTGCACACACAATCAAGCCAAGCAATCAAGGATATAGCAATATGGATTATGCAAGGCACAACACAAGCAAATAAATATGATATGACAAGATGAGTTATGCTCAACACAAGCAAATATGATATGAATGAAGTATGATGCTTTGCACAAATTAAAGAGAATAGAGTTGAGAGAAATTGGATCAAACGCTAACACAAGGATTTGTTTCGAGGTTCGAGTACCCAACTCTACATCCCCGCCTACACCACCGTGTAGGATTTCCAATCCACTATAGGAGTACCAAACTCCTCTCTCAACCTTTACAAAGCCACCGAGGCTATACAACCACAATCCACCTCTCCCGAAGAGGGATAAGGCCCATAGCCAATACAACAACCACAACCAACACCTCTACCGAAGAGGGTTTACAACCAAACTCAATCACCTCACCCTTGAGGGATACAAACCAATCACCCGATCACCTCTACCGAAGAGGGATACAACAAGAATAAGGGTGTACAACTTAGAGGTTACAACAACAACCTCAAAACTTTCTCTTTCTTTTTCTTTTTTTCTTTTCCACAAAAACAAGATCCTAATAGATTAGGATAGTATGATAGCTTAAGTGTGGAAAACTAGGTGTTTGGAAAACAAGCAACAAAGAAAAACACTTGGGAAAATTCTTGCAAAAGATATAGAATGAAAACCAAGACAAATCTCCCAAAATATTCTTTTCTTTGATTTTTCCAAAACCTAAAACAACAAAGATTGAAAGATTAAAGCCCCAAACACTTTTGAAAAACTTGTTTTAAACACTTCAGAAAACCAGAATTTTTCCTCTTCAAAAACTTTGCAAAAATCCCAAAGAGATGGGGTTTTTATAGCCCCAACAGAAAACTAGCCGTTAGAGCTGAGCTGGCAGCTCTGACAGGCAACGGTCGACCGGTCCGGTCGACCGCCAACGGTCAGAAATATGACCGTTGGGCAACAACGGTCGACCGGCCCGGTCGACCGCCCGGTCGACCCAAACAAACAGAGAGCAGAGCTCTTATCCCGGTCGACCGGCACGGTCGACCCAAACAACCCGAGATCAGAACTCTCAGACCCGGTCGACCGTCTCGGTCGACCGTCCCAGTGACTCCAAACGTGCACAGATCTGTGCACGTCCGGTCGACCGGCCCGGTCGACCGGACATCAGCCAAGTCGACTAATAACCTGGCTTAGTCGACTGGTTGAGTCTGAAACTGAAAACTAGGTCAGAAAACTTGGGAAAAATATTTTATAAAAATCTTTTAACACTTCTAAAAATCACCAAAAATAATTTTATCATTTTATATGGAAACACAAACTTGTGATAAAAATTTCAAGACATATATCAATCATATCAAATCATTTTTGAGTCTTGCAAATTTTATCAAAAATAAAACTTGTATTTTTATCAAACTTGATTTTTCCAAAACATGAATAGGATAGTCAAAATAAGTTTGTCTAGCAACTTTAAAGCATGTATGTATATCTAGAACATATCTAATATACATAAAAATAAAGTAAACTTGTTTTGATCTACTATCCATGAAAACCAAAATCCAAATCATGAAACGTGTGTGTTGTGCACTTGAGCATATCAACTATACTAAACTTTACAAATGGATCTAAAACACACTATCTAAATTATGGATACCTAAGTCTTCTGATGATCTTCATCTTCAAGTAGACTTGCTCCAAAACTTCATCCATGGGCAAGGCAATGTGTGATCTTGACGCTTTGGCCCTGGAATCATCATGAAAAGCTTCTAAACACCTTGTTGAAGCTAATCACCAACTAATATCTTGGTTAATGATCTGAAACTTAAACAACACAAGATTATTAGTAAACTTAACTACATGAGCTAATCATCATCAAAACTAGAGTGGAAGGCCTTTGGGCCAACAATCTCCCCCTTTTTGATGATGACAAAACTCATGGAGTTATATATATGCATGGATTAAAGTTAAGCTTCAAAGAAGCTCCCCTTAACTCATGCATAAACAAATAAATAAAATATATGCAATGAATGTACATAAACATGTATGCATCAATATGCATAAAACACAAACACATGTTCTAGAAGCTCTAGTTACCAATTAAATTAATAAAGCATTAACAACAAAAACACTAGATGCTCTAGATACCAATAAAAACTTAATACTTACCAATAAAACTTAATATATGCAAAAACATAAGTATGCATATATAAAAACATGTTAAACTCTCAAATAATTCTCCCCCTTTTTGTCAATCATCAACAAAGGGGTAAACAAAGTAAAATCAAATCAAACAAATTTTTCTCCCCCTTTGTCAAACAAAAAGATCAAGAAGGGGTGACTATAAACAACATGATATCAATAGATAAATATGTCAATGAAGCAACTTGATATCAATTGAAAATAAACATAGATCAATAGATGTTATATGCTATATACATTCATGAAGAGGAAGACGCTAAGTTAGCTTCCCTACACATATGCATTACATGAAAGAGGGATGTTAAGCCCTAATTCACATAACACACATTATGTAATGTATAAGAGGAGATGTGAAGCTCCCCCTACACACGTGTACCACATAAAGAAGAGATGTTAAGCTCTTCAATACACAATACACTCAACATGAATCTATATGCATATAGTCAATACAAATCAAACTTTTGTATTTTTTTTTAAAAAAAATTTTTAGATACCAATTTTAAGCAAAAACACATGAAACATCTTGATATCAATTGAAATTCAACATAATAAATTTGAATGTCTAAACAAAATTTTGATACCAATTGTAAATAATTTTCATATTAAACATATGATACCAATATAAAATTTTCAATCATAAAGTAAGGGAGTGGGAAACAAATATCAATTGAAAAATCACCAATTGAAAGACAAAATTAAATTTTCTCCCCTTTATGAAATACCAACTAAAAGAATGCATGGGCTTGATACCAATTTAAAAATAATCAATTAAAACAAAATTGAAGCTCAAGCACTAGCATAAACAAGATTTTGTGAAAATTTATATCTTAATAAAACAAGGATATGTGTATGAAATAGAATGAGTACCAATCACAATAGATGATACCAATTGAAAATATACATACACAATAAACATATGAGTATACAAAAAGATCAAAATGATACCAATTAAAAGAGTTCAATGATACCAATTGACATATCAATAAGTTCAAGTGTATACATCATATTACAATACCTCCCAATCAAGGTTCAAGTTTTAAATGATTTTCACTTTAAAGCATACAAGACCATGATCTCCCATCCATCCGCCCATTCGATGGTAGGGGTTTTCAAAAATAGATTTGAAAATGTAGTTTTGTTTGAAAATCACTACCAAATTGAAGAATACGAACTAGTCAAAATGAAAAACTTGTTAACTAGTGCGAAATCCTTCAAGCAAGGAATAAACTAAAAAATAATTTTCATAAAACATGAAATCCACATGATAATCAACACTCTAATTCAATTAGGCATAAATATGACTCATGAATACAAAACATGAGCAAGCAATAAATGTGAGTGTACATATAAAGTGTGAATATCATAATCATGAAATTTTTTTTTTTTAAGCTCAATTATTCCTTAAACATTGAAAACACGAAAATCATCAAAACTTATTTAATCTTCATGGCATATGTATGTCAAGTACAAATTAAAATATACATACATATCCAAAACACAACGAGTCCACTATTTATATATGCATGAAGGCACGTGGCTCAAAAGGATAAACATGTATATCTAATAGTTTGGACAAGATAGACATATACATGAAGTTAAACAATTAAACACAAAATCAAGAAAAACTAAATCTTCATCAAAGTAAATTTCATTTCATGGTATATGTATGAATTGTCAACACAAGAAATATACATACATATCCCTAAACACAATTGAGTCTATATATATAGATTTGCATGAAAGGCAAATGACTCAAGGGGTATACATGTATATCTTAAAGTTTGGCAATACAACCATATACATGAAGTGAAAAACTCATAAAACAGATCCAAAATGGGAATACAAGTTTAAAATGTATGAATCATCAAAACTAGACTATACTAGCACATCTAATGGGTTCAAATAAGCAATCAAGCCCAACCATATATAAATTTATTTGTGGCCCACTATATGTACGAGTATAAATCCTAGTTTTAATGAAAACTAACATCTAAACAAGTAATCTTAACAAGAAGCATCAAAACACAATATAGAAGTCATCATGATAAAACTAAAACATGATTACTATGTAAATTCACATGCATTAGATTCATGATGTACATTATAGTTTAAACAAAAGTGAGAACACTAAGAATGGTTCATACAAGCATGTGTTTCTCAAATACTATATATGTATGTCAAGGATCTAATAATCATGGCGTTTACATACTAATCCATAGACAATGAAAACATGCTATAAAACATTAATATGAAAGCATGTAAAGAATAATAAGGAGTTAAGAATTGTTACCAAAACCTAGAAGGCAACTCTCCTTGTCTCCAAAACATGGTGGTCATCTCCACCAAATCTTCCCTTGAAAGTGATGCATCCAATTGATTTCCTTTAAGTCCGGAACGCATCCACTCCAAGGTGCTATCACTCTCACGTCATGTGAGAGCCCACACCTACATCAAAAATAATAGGAGGGGTGGTCTTTGGTACCCACATCTTGTTGGGTCCATGGGGGTTAGTCCCTTCTCTAACCCAAACAAACTTCTTTGCTAAATTCTCAACATGTAAACGATCATAGCAAAATTTAGCAAGATGACCTTTTCGGCCACAATGTGTACATGTGTACACATGAGCATACATATGTTGATGGTGTCCGTGTGGAGCATGTGTATGCCGTGGAGGGTGTGCATGCATAAAAGATGGAACTTGTTTCTTTCGAACCAAGGTTTCCAAGCGTGTATGGTTCATGGCACATTGGCTCATAGTGGAGCCCAAACAATCTACTCTCTTCTTTAACATACAAATATCATCATTAATCTTAGAAAAAGAGGTACATGCATTAGGTAGACTAGATGAAGAAGCTACACTAACATGGCAAACATGTTCATCAATCTTATTTTTCAAAACAACATTTTTCTTTAAACACACATCTAAATCATTTGAAATGGAAATAATTTTATTTTTCAAATCAACATTCTCTTTTAAAATAAAATCAACTTTTGAAGACAAGTTATCATTTTTCTTCAAAAGAACATGGCAATCATTTTTATTTTTCAAAACTCATTTTCTTTAAGTGCAAGATAAAGTTGAGATTTTAATGAATCCCTCTCATTAGCAATCTCCTCTTTCTCTTGCAAAACAACATCAAGTCTAGCAATCAAATTTTTATTTTCATTATTAATGCCTAGACTCTTCTTTTTCAAAACTTTATAGTTTTCTATTAATTTTTCACAAACTATGGATAGTTCTTCATTCAAAGCATGGGAATCAACATAATCATTTGAGGAACTAGCATAATCATTACTATCGAGTTGAGTTTCCAAGTGTACCTCAAGGGAGTCATTCCCTTGGACCATATAGCATTGTTGTGGTTCGGATTCTCCACTAGATTCCTCTTCTTGTTGGATTTGGACTTGAAGCTTGGAGGTGTTGGTGGTTGTCAATTTGTTCCACACTACAAAAGCAGAATCAAAGTTAGAAACACATAAAAGATAATCTTTAGATAAAGTGCTTCTAATGGCCTCTAGGGCTTGTGCATTGGCCCCTAGATGATTGCTATCACTAAGGAAGGATTCCTTGGTAATGGCAAGATAAACTTTATGACCTAGGGTTTGTAAATAAACGGTCATTCTAATCTTCCAAACATGAATGTTGGAAGGGTCAAACATAGGTGGGGTCAAGAAAGCCATGGTAAACTATATGCGTGCAAACAAGCAAATGCAAACAATAGATTAGCAAGCAAATGGATCTCACTCCTAGGATGTTAAGCCTAAGTATCAGGAGCACTAGCTCTGATACCAATTGAAAAACACCTAGAGGGGGGGTGAATAGGTGTTAGTGCTAATCTAAAACTTAATGCAAAACTAAGTGCGCTAAATGCGGAAGCTAATGCAAATTATGCACAAACTAATACAATACAACAAGTGTAGCTGAATTCCCCTTTCGAGGCTCTGGACTAACTCCCCTTAATTCCCCTTGAAATGGGTTGAGGCGCTATGTGAAGCTCTTGTTGGATGAGTATAAGTTGAGCACACACACACAAGCAATCCAAGCAATGTGCACACACAATCAAGCCAAGCAATCAAGGATATAGCAATATGATTATGCAAGGCACAACACAAGCAAATAAATATGATATGACAAGATGAGTTATGCTCAACACAAGCAAATATGATATGAATGAAGTATGATGCTTTGCACAAATGTAAAGAGAATAGAGTTGAGAGAAATTGGATCAAACGCTAACACAAGGATTTGTTTCGAGGTTCGAGTACCCAACTCTACATCCCCGCCTACACCACCGTGTAGGATTTCCTAATCCACTATAGGAGTACCAAACTCCTCTCTCAACCTTTACAAAGCCACCGAGGCTATACAACCACAATCCACCTCTCCCGAAGAGGGATAAGGCCCGTAGCCAATACAACAACCACAACCAACACCTCTACCGAAGAGGGTTTACAACCAAACTCAATCACCTCACCCTTGAGGGATACAAACCAATCACCCGATCACCTCTACCGAAGAGGGATACAACAAGAATAAGGGTGTACAACTTAGAGGTTACAACAACAACCTCAAAACTCTCTCTTTCTTTTTCTTTTTTCTTTTCTACAAAAACAAGATCCTAATAGATTAGGATAGTATGATAGCTTAAGTGTGGAAAACTAGGTGTTTGGAAAACAAGCAACAAAGAAAAACACTTGGGAAAATTCTTGCAAAAGATATAGAATGAAAACCAAGACAAATCTCCCAAAATATTCTTTTCTTTGATTTTTCCAAAAACCTAAAACAATAAAGATTGAAAGATTAAAGCCCCAAACACTTTTGAAAAACTTGTTTTAAACACTTCAGAAAACCAGAATTTTTCCTCTTCAAAAACTTTGCAAAAATCCCCAAAGAGATGGGGTTTTTATAGCCCCAACAGAAAACTAGCCGTTAGAGCTGAGCTGCAGCTCTGACAGGCAACGGTCGACCGGTCCGGTCGACCGCCAACGGTCAGAAATATGACCGTTGGGCAACAGCGGTCGACCGGCCCGGTCGACCGCGCCGGTCGACCCAAACAAACATAGAGCAGAGCTCTTATCCCGGTCGACCGGCACGGTCGACCCAAACAACCCGAGATCAGAACTCTCAGACCCGGTCGACCGTCTCGGTCGACCGTCCCAGTGACTCCAAACGTGCACAGATCTGTGCACGTCCGGTCGACTGGCCCGGTCGACCGGACATCAGCCAAGTCGACTAATAACCTGGCTTAGTCGACTGGTTGAGTCTGGAACTGAAAACTGGGTCAGAAAACTTGGGAAAAATATTTTATAAAAATATTTTAACACTTCTAAAAATCACCAAAAATAATTTTATCATTTTATATGAAAACATAAACTTGTGATAAAAATTTCAAGACATATATCAATCATATCAAATCATTTTTGAGTCTTGCAAATTTTATCAAAAACAAAACTTGTATTTTTATCAAACTTGATTTTTCCAAAACGTGAATAGGATAGTCAAAATAAGTTTGTCTAGCAACTTTAAAGCATGTATGTATATCTAGAACATATCTAATATACATAGAAATAAAGTAAACTTGTTTTGATCTACTATCCATGAAAACCAAAATCCAAATCATGAAACGTGTGTGTTGTGCACTTGAGCATATCAACTACACTAAACTTTACAAATGGATCTAAAACACACTATCTAAACTATGGATACCTAAGTCTTCTTGATGATCTTCATCTTCAAGTAGACTTGCTCCAAAACTTCATCCATGGGCTAGGCAATGTGTGATCTTGACGCTTTGGCCTTGAAATCATCATGAAAAGCTTCTAAACACCTTGTTGAAGCTAATCACCAACTAATATCTTGGTTAATGATCTGAAACTTAAACAACACAAGATTATTAGTAAACATAACTACATGAGTTAATCATCATCAAAACTAGAGTGGAAGGCCTTTGGGCCAACAGCTGCCTGCTAACTTTGCTCTAGCTTGCTTAGCTCTTCCTCGTTATTTATTTAATAGCTAAATTATTATTATGATGCATATAAAGAGTTTGAAATATCTACTTGTACTGCTTTCATGTAACATGTTACATAACCATTAATCACCAGACACATGGTTATAACTTTTATGTGAACTCAACAAATATTATCATGCTAAACACCAAGCAAATCTTGTACTCATGTTTACTCATGTCCCAAGTATACTTCTCTTGTTATTATATTCATGTTAGTTCCTGTAAACCAATCTTCATGGACATAATTTGTAATAATCAAACAACTTACATCAGATGGGAAAACTGATAGAATCAATATTTGTACGTGTTTATAATGGTCAAATGTTGCGCACTGAAACTTCGGTTCTACCTGAAGGCCACCAGGTATACCAGTGGGTGTACTGGCACCTCTGCTCCAAATTTCGTTCTTTCCAGGGCACACAAATAAGACCCTTATGGCTTAGCGACTGGTTTCGACTCAGCACCAGATGCTCCTGAGGCCGTTGTCTTGGGCATGCACAGAGCCTATATTAAACATAATTCGTTGACCCCCCATTAGTTTTTAATAGCCAAACTCATCTTATTCATATGTGGATGTATGTATGCTGGGACGCCAGGACAAATACCCAGACATACGAGTAGGATAAGTCTTAATAATAATATTATAATAAGCTGATTGTATAATATAGGACTTAACAATGACTTCATGTTATTGTACCTTGTTATAATTAGTCTATGCTTATATGACTTGTGACACAACACGTTATCCTGTACACGATACAACTTAATTAACCAAACAATGGTAATATTAAGAACACATGTTATTTGATCACTCCCTTGTTCGGGTATCAATACTAGTATATCATATTCGAATGAGTTCTATTAGAGTACGAGCTCTAGCATTGAGGAGCCATCCGTGGAAGACCAGATTTTTCTTGTGCAGCGAGCGGATCTATTATAGCTCTTTCCCTTCCAACTTCCTCTTGACCGGCTCGTGGGATTTCCTTTTTTTCAGCTCTTGAGCATCATTTTGTATTGTTCATATCTTTGTAATCTGGATTATAGGCCTTTTAGTGATGTCATATTCATGTAATATTGGATCACACTCTATGATAACTGTGTACTTGTACTCTTTTTGTTGGAATGAATATTATCACTGTGCTTCGATACATTGATTCTTGTCTATACTGATGCTTAGCGTACATATGTGAGGGTACTTTCGTCTTGTGTATGTATGTCACAGTAGTGTTCCTGTACCCACTGGGGCGTGGGTGTTACAGATCTTGAGCTTATTCCAGACTCTTGCTCATCAGTTCTCGACATGCGGCGACATCTATAATCATCTTCGTGTTGGGTTGGAGTCCATTGTAGAAGAATTGGATCTCCAATCGTGGGATAGCCCAAGATTAGACACCTTGTTTAAAAGCCCCTTGTACCTTTCTCATGTTTCATATATGGATTCGTCATTAGGTTAGGAAAAGATCATGATGGTACTTCACAATTTATATACTTTGGCTGGTGGTAAGTATTTGGCAGAGAAGGCTGAAACCATCATGTCCCATGTAGCGATTGTCTCTTTCAATAATTAGTAGAACCATACCTTTGCTTTATCATTTTTTGAAAAAAAAAAAAGAAATAGCATCAATCTTATCGCATTGGAAGAGACCTTATTATGCTTTTGCATATCACATTATCTCCAAGAAGCTTGCGATGTATTTGTTCGGATCTTCATTGGGGCCTTCTCTGAATTGGCACATGTTTGCACCAATTGAATCACTTCGGTCCGTAGATCAAATGGTTGGTTTGAATATTCAGCTTTATAATGCATGATGTGGCTGCTGAAGTGGATTGAACAACATAGTCTCAAAATGCCTTTCTTTCTTCTGTGTTTGCTATCGCTGCTTCAAGATCTTTCTTTTTTTCAGTAAGCGTCTGATGGTCCTCTCGATCTCAGGATCTGGTTCTAGAAGCTCAGCACTTCTATATCTTCACATGCAGTGTCAGGAATCAGGTCTTGAAATATGATCTTTAAATTCAGCAATATGGTGGCAGATTAGCCGTTTAGATGGTGGATTCGCCGTCAATTTGGATCTTTATGAGTCCTGATTTCTATATCCTAAAATATAGAAAATTAAAGAGTAAGTTTATGCAAAGAATTTCAAATTAAGATCAGATTTAATTATTAGTGATATTAAATAGAAAATCACTGGAAAAGGTGCCAAAAACTTGACGTGCGACTTGGCAAGTGTACTAATCGTTATAAGAAATATACTGATGAAGTAGAGTATCATTCCCACAGAGATTATAATTTAACTATCACAATTAATTATTTATAGATCTTATTTTAAAAGAAAAATCTTTATGAAAAAGTAAATTAAACTAATAAAAAAGTAGTGTTTGAATATGAGAAAAGTACTAGGGCAATAAGACTTCGACAATTCTATCTCTGTTTATTCTAGTTATTTGTTTTAGAAACTTTATTCAAATATTGTTAACAATCAAAAATTCTTCTGTAAGTATTAATCTCTATCGAGCACTATTAAATCTAGCTTTAAATTAGAACCCACTATCTATCAATCTAGTAAATTTACTGGCTAAAGTATCATTAAGATTTCTAATTTTTCTCTTTAAGATTGCACAACCTATGTTTCTTCTATCGGTCTCAGCCTGTGGGAAGTGATTCTTATCCCAAGATGTGTTACTAGGTTATCTTCTATCGGTCTCCAACATAGCCATATATCTAATTGTTACCATTAATTATTAAACTTTAACCCAAAAAGAGGTATTTAACAATATTATGAATAAGAATAACTAGATGCAAACAACCATGAAAAATCTTCAATAGAAAAGCCAACATCTATGCCCTAGCAATTAAAATTTAGTTCATGAAGGAGAAGTAACAAAACCTGAATTTATATTTTAAGAACATAAAAATAATAAAAGTATGAGGGGAAAGAAAGAATCGAATATAGCAAACTCCTTTTTCTACTCTGATCTTCTTCTCCAAGAACCAGCAAAATTTAGAAAATAAACTTTATAAAAGAAGATTCTCCAAACTTGATCTCCCAAAAGCTTGATTAAATATAAGAGTTTGCAGTCCTATTTATAGACCCCAAAAATTCTAAACAACTGACTCAAGGTTCCTAAAATTGAGATTTAGTCCCAAAAAGATTCTAAAAAAATAACATCATCTCTCGAATAATAAGGACAATGAATACACCATATAATATGGCATATTTGTCATCAAATACAATACGCATTCTATTTGGAGTTAGAAAATAGCTGGCGCAAGTGCGTATTTGTCATCAAATACAATACGCATATTTGTCATCAAATACAATACGCATTCTCTTGCTCATCAGTTCTCCACCTACGGTGACATCTATAATCATCTTCGTGTTAGGTTGGAGTCCATTGTAGAAGAATTGGATCTCCAATCGTGGGATAGCCCAAGATTAGACACCTTGTTTAAAAGCCCCTTGTACCTTTCTCATGTTTCATATATGGATTCGTCATTAGGTTAGGAAAAGGTCATGATGGTACTTCATAATTTATATACTTTGGCTGGTGGTAAGTATTTGGCAAAGAAGGCTGAAACCATCACATCCCATGTAGCGATTGTCTCTTTCAATAATTAGTAGAACCATACCTTTGCTTTATCATTTTTTGAAAAAAAAAAAGAAATAGCATCAATCTTATCGCATTGGAAGAGACCTTATTATGCTTTTGCATATCACATATCTCCAAGAAGCTTGCGATGCATTTGTTCGGATCTTCATTGGGTCCTTCTCTGAATTGGCACATGTTTTGCACCAATTGAATTACTTCGGTCCGTAGCTCAAAATGGTTGGTTTGAATATTCAGCTTTATGATGCATGATGTAGCTGCTGAAGTGGACTGAACAACATAGTCTCACAATGCCTTTCTTTCTTCTGTGTTTGCTATCGCTGCTTCAAGATCTTTCTTTTCTTTCAGTAAGCGTCTGATGGTCCTCTCGATCTCAGGATTTGGTTCTAGAAGCTCAGTACTTCTATATCTTCACATGCAGTGTCAGGAATCAGGTCCTGAAAGATGATCTTCAAATTCAGCAATATGATAGCAGATTAGCCGTCTAGATGGTGGATTCGCCGTCAATTGGATCTTTATAGTTCTGCTTTCTATATCCTAAAATGCAAAAAATTAAAGAGTAAGTTTATGCAAAGAATTTCAAATTAAGATCAGATTTAATTATTAGTGATATTAAATAGAAAATCCCTGGAAACGGTGCCAAAAACTTGACGTGCGACATGGCAAGTGTACTAATCGTTATAAGAAATATACTGATGAAGTAGAGTATCGTTCCCACAGAGATTATAATTTAACTACCACAATTAATTATTTATAGATCTTATTTTAAAAGAAAAATCTTTATGAAAAAGTAAATTAAACTAATTAAAAAAGTAGTGTTTGAATATGAGAAAAGTACTAGGGCAATAAGACTTCGACAATTCTATCTTTTTTTATTCTTGTTATTTGTTTTAGAATCTTTATTCAAATATTGTTAACAATCAAAAAATTCTTCTGTAAGTATTAATCTCTATCGAGCACTATTAAATCTAGCTTTAAATTAGAACCCACTATCTATCAACCTAGTAAATTTACTGGCTAAAGTATCATTAAGATTTCTAATTTTTCTCTTAAGATTGCACAACCTATACTTCTTCTATCGGTCTCAGCCTGTAGGAAGTGATTCCTATCCCAAGATGTGTTACTAGGTTATCTTCTATCGTCTCCAACAGAGCCATATATCTAATTGTTACCATTAATTATTAAACTTTAACCCAAAAAGAGTTATTTAACAATATTCTGAATAAGAATAACTAGATGCAAACAACCATGAAAAATCTTCAATAGAAAAGCCAACATCTATGCCCTAGCAATTAAATTTAGTTCATGAAGGAGAAGTAACAAAACATGATTTTATATTTCAAGAACATAAAAATAATAAAAGTATGAGGGGAAAGAAAAAACTGAATATAGCGAACTCCTTTTTCTACTCTGATCTTCTTCTCCAAGAACCAGCAAAATTTAGAAAATAAAACTTTAAAAGAAGATTTTCCAAACTTGATCTCCCAAAAGCTTGATTAAAATATAAGAGTTTGCAGTCCTATTTATAGACCCCAAAAATTCTAAACAACTGACTCAAGGTTCCTAAAATTGAGATTTAGTCCAAAAGGATTCTAAAAAATTAACATCATCTCTCGAATAATAAGGACAGTGAATACGCCATATAATACGGCATATTTGTCATCAAATACAATACGCATTCTATTTGGAGTTAGAAAATAGCTGGCGCAAGCGCGTCACTGGCTTTGATTAGTTAACGACAAATTCACCGTTTGGATGGCGAAATTGCCGTGAAATATGGCTTCTGCCTCTGGAATTTTTTATGTCTTTTTCTTTGTGATGTGTAGACTCCATTGGAATCTCTGGTTTCAATCTGGAATCTTTATATATCAGTTGATTCTTTTCTACAACACTTGTTTTTAATTGCTTTTCAATATTTTCACTAAAAACTACTCTTGACTTAATATCTGCAAAAAGTCACAAACAAAACTGCCAATGCAGAATAAAATGTGGCAAATAAGGTATAAAAAGATATAAAATATTCATGCAAATGACAATAGTCATTAATCAATCCACGTTGAAGACCACGAACATCCACCAATCGAAAATCAATGTGGCAAAGTTTGATGGTATAAATAATTTTGGTATGTAGAGATGCGAGGTGATGGATGCGTTGAACGCACAGAATCTTGAAGATACTCTGAAATTGTTGGAAAGCCAATGGATGTTTAAGAAAAGAATTAGAAGAAGATGAATCAAACAGTGTGTAGTGTCATCAAATCTTGTCGGATACAAGATCTGAAGTGTCATGTGATAAATGAGACATCTGCGAAGAGAATTTGGGAGATTCTAGAGAGCAAGTAATTGACGAAGAGCATTGAGAACCGCTTGCATCTGAAGAGAAGGTCTTATCTCTTTCAGTTGAAGAAAAAAATCTCTTTTGGTGAGCACATGAACTACAACTACACGAAACTTCTTATAGATGAAGATAAGTCATTAAATCATGTTGAGTTCTTTTCCAGATGATGAGTATGAGACCTTTGTTTTGACGTTGACCAATGGTAATTCATCACTTAGCTATGATAAGGTATCAACTGCTCTTATGAATCATGAGTTAAGGAGGTAGGATAAGGAGTCCTCAAGTAGTATGTCAGTAGAGGTATTGACTGTAAAAAGACAGAGTTTCAATCAAAAGGGCAAAAGAGATTGAGAAAGATTGAAGTCCAAGGCTGATAATTATAACTTGAGAAAGAATTAATGTGCATTCTACAAAGAGAACGGACACTAGAAAAAATAATGTCCAAAGCTAAAGAACAAAAAGAAGGATCCACGGTCAGAGGTAAATGTCGCACAGGCGGATGGAGCTGATTCTAACTCTTCTATTTTTTCACTCTTTATTACTTCAACTATTTGCTATTCAGATACTTCTGAGTAGATTTTAGATACGGGTGCTACCTATCATGTTTGTCCTAAGAGAGAGTGGTTTTCTAGTTTTGAGAAGCTAGATGGTGGCTTAACGTTGATGGGTGACGATTTCACTGTTTTCCATTGATATTCAAAGGAGAAAACTTTACGAAAGTCTGAGAAAAATTAAAAGTGATTAAAATGAAAATTACAAGTACCCTCTTCTTGAGATTCTGGGAAAGTGTGCTGGTGGAAGTCTGGTCGGCGCGTGACCACTTTTTCCATTAACGATGTGAGCGATCGAGTCTTCAGGTTTTCTACTTAGGAATTTTCTTCTCGCCTGGTTCTGAAAATCCTTCAAGAGAAGAAGATCTTGAGGGTATTAGCATCCTGAAAGAGAAATAGAATTCTATGAAGAAGCTTAGATGTTAGAGAGTGATCTCTTATGAAATTTTCTGCTAGCCTACCAAAAATCAGCCTTGAACCCATCCTTGCAATGAGCTATTTATATGCTTTATGGGTGTGACTGCTCCCTAAAAAAATCGACAAACTGATCCAGTCTAGCTTCGTACCTAAAACTAAAGTAGCTTTGCTGTGAAGCTTAACATAGATTCTGCGAAGCAAGAGCATGCTAGCCAAGGTTAACCAGCCAACTGGCTTAGGGTTGTTACATCAATCCTTTATTTTGCTTCAACTAATTGAGAGATTTCCTTTAATCCTCTCCAGTTAATTGAGGAGTAAAACAATCATGATAATTAACTACCTAAAGTGATATCAATCACATTAATCTCGTGCTGAGATTTAAATGATTAAAAAATGATCAAAAGAGCTCGCAGAGGAGATAAGCTTCATGCGAAGCTAGAAAATAAACCCTCAGCAAAGCTACAACAGAGCTTCATGCGAAGCTGAAAGATGAGCTCACCACAGAGCTATTCAGAGCTTGCAGTGAAGTTAAAGAAGATAGCTCTTTACAGAGCTATGAAAAAGCTTCAGGCGAAGCTAGAAAATAAGCCCACAGCGGAGCTACTCCTTGCTTGCTACGAAGTTAGAACTGATCTTGCATCGAAGCTAGGTGTTAGCCTTGGGGTTTCTTTAGAAGGCAAGGCTTGATTCACTGTCTGCTTCACTTGATCAATGGAGTCCAAACCACTGGTTTGTCCATCAGAGATGGAAAGGTCTTCAGCCTATCTACGACATGTAGTGTTGATAAGTTAGACATCATTTGGACTAGTTACAAAGCTATCTTGGAGTTTGTCTTTTCAGAGTGTCAATACACACATGTCGTATGAAAGGGATAGTTATTGTTCTTATAAAATGTTCGATGGGATAATAAGAGAGTTGAAGGTGTGAGATACGTTTCTCAATTGAAGAAGAACTTGATCTCTATTTGAGCTTTGGAGACATAGGGCCTTAAAGAGGCTTTTGAAGATGGCATTCTAAAGATACGCAAGGCTCGATGGTTGTTCTGAAGGGCAACAGACAGAATTAATCTGTATTACTTGAAGGGTAGTACAGCGACAGGGCAGGTGGTGGCTTCAAAAGGGGTGATAATGATTCTACTAGACTGTGGCATATGAGGTTGGGACACACAAGCGAGAAATCTTTACAAGCATTAGCGAAGTAAGAGATTGTTGAAAGATGTGAAGACCTGTAAGTTGGAGTCTATAAACATTGCATTATTAGCAAGAATATGAAGGTGAAGTTTGGTACCGCAATACACCGCACCAAAGAGATTCTTGATTATGTTCACATGGACATTTGGGACCCTACCAAGAATGCATCACTAGAGGAAATCACTACTTTGTGTCATCTATTGATGATTATTCTAGGCGTAGTTGGGTGTACACCATGCGACACAAGAATGAAGTCCTATATTTGTTTGTGAAGTGAAGACGCTTATGGAGGAGCACACTGGTAGAAAGATCAAGATACTCTGATCTGATAATCGTAGGGAGTACAAAAATGATCTGTTCTATAGTTATGACAGAACGAAGACATAGAGAGGCACTTCACAATTGGGGATCACCACAATAGAATGGGGTGGCTGAGAGGATGAACTATACTTGCTAGAGAAAGTTCGGTGTTGTTATTTAATGCAAGATTAACAAAATCCTTTTGAGATGTGGCTAACTTATGCAGGCCATCTCATTAATAGGTTTCCATCGTCTGCTATTGGAGATAAGACTCTGATAGAGTTTTGGTCTGAAAAAGCTGCTTAAGATTATAATATGCTTAGGATATTTGAATGTCTAGCCTATTATCATGTCAAAAAGATACATTAGATCCTCAAGCAAATAAGGATGTGTTTTTGGGTTTCAAGAGAGGTGTAAAAGCTACAAGTTGTGGGATCCCAAAGATAAGAAGATTGTGGTGAGCGGAGATATCACGTTCGGTGAGGCTTCTATGATGAAACCTACAAGCTTTCAGCTAATAGAGAGTGAACAAACTAAGGATGTATCACAGCGGATAGAGATGATACTACTTCATGTATTCTAGATAGTTTTGTTGGCCCAGAGACCTTCCACTCTAGTTCTGATGATGATTAACTCATGTAGTTATATTTACTAATAATCTTGTGATTTTAGTTTTAGATCATTTAGTAAGATATTAGTTGGTGATTGCTTCAACAAGATGAGTTTTGAAGCCTTCACATGATGATTCCAGAGCCCGAGCATCAAGATCATACCTTGCACTCGTCGGAGTCTCGCTCGTGGATCACGTTTTGGATCGGGTCGACTTGAAGATGGAAGATCGTCAAGAAGACTTAAGTATCCATAATTTAGTGTGTTTAGATCCATTTGTAAAGCTTAGAATAATTGATATGATCAAGTGCACAACACACACGTTTTATAGATATTGGTTTTCATGAATAGCTTAGATCAAAACAAGTTTAAATGGTTTTTATGTATATTAGATGTGTTCGATATACATACATGCTTCATATCTTAGACAAACTTATTTTGATATGCCTATTCATGAGTTTTAGGAAAAATCAGTTTTCCTATTGAAAAATACATGTTTGATAAAATACAAGTTTTGGTTTTTGGTAAAACTTTCAAAACACAAAAATAGTTTGAATTGCTTGATATTTGAGTTAAACTTTTTATCACATGTTTATATATCAATGCAAAATGTTAAAACTATTTTTGGGGATTTTAAAAGAGATAAAAGAATTTTTAAAAATTATTTTTACCAAGTTTTTGACCCAGCCTGTGGCTGACAAGCCAGGTCGGTCGACCGGTCGGTCGACCGACGTGCACAGGTCTGTGCACGTCTGGCCAGGCAATGGGCCGGTCGACCGGGCGGTCGGCCGGACCAGAGAGCTTTTCTCTCTATATCTGGACGGTCGACCGGGCGGTCGACCTGGTTGCCCAACGGTCATATTTATGACAGTTGGCGGTCTACCGGCCGATCGACCGCACGGCTGTTAGGCTGACATATCAGCCTAACGGTTAGTTTTCTGTTTGGCCTATAAATACCCCATCTCTTTAGGGATTTTAAAAAGATTTTCAAGAACAAAAATTCCTACTTTTCGGAAGTCTTTTTATAAGTTTTAAAAAGTGTTTTAGTGCTTTAAAAGATTTCATCTTTATTGTTTTTTAAGGGTTTTGAAAAATCAAAGAAAACTAGGTTTTTGGGATATTGTTTTGGATTTTCATTTCTATCATCTACAAGAGATTTCCAAGTAGTTTTTCTTTGTAATTTGATTTCCAAAAACACCTTGATATCCACTTGAGCTATATCTTCTATTTTAATCTATTAGGATCTTTGTTTGTGGAAAAAGAGAAGTGTTTGAGGTTGATTAAGCCTCCAAGTTGTAAACCCTCCTTGTTTTGTTGTATCCCTCTTTGGTAGAGGTTAATCGGAGTGGTATTGGTTTGTATCCCTCTTCGGTAGAGGTGATTGAGTTTGGTTGTTGGCTACGGGCCTTATCCCTCTTCGTAGAGGTGGATTATGATTGTATTGCCTCGGTGGCATTGTAAGGTTGAGAGAGGAGTTCGGTACTCCTTAATGGATTGGAAATCCTTCTCGGTGAAGGCGGGGACATAGAGCTAGGGGCTCGAACCTTGAAACATATCTTTGTGTTTGCGTTTGATCCATTGTCTCTCTAACTCTCTCTCTTTATTTGTGTTGTGCAAAGCATCATTCTTATTGTCATATCATTCAATCTTATTGCTTGCACTTGTGCCTTGCATTATTTCATATTATTCATCTTTATATGCTTGGCTTGCTTGTGTGTGCCTCACTTATACTTAACCACAAGAGCTTCATATAGCACCTCAACCCTTATCTAGGGGAATCAAGAGGAGTTAGTCCAGAGCCCTTCACGGGGAATTCGGATACACTTGTTGGTTGTATTAAGTGTTTGTGCAAATTTGTTTTAGCTTCCGCATTTAGTTTCTAGATTAGCATTATCACCTATTCACCCCCCCCTCTAGGTGATTTTCAATTGTTATTAGAGCCTACGCTCCTGATACTTAGGTATAACAACGTAGGAGTGAGATCCTATTGCTTATAATATCCCTAATCTAAACTACTGTATTTTTATTTTCTTCAAGTATCTATTTTGATTTACTGAGTATTTTTATTTAATCAAGTTAATTTATTATTTTCCCTGAGATTATTACTATCAAGTATGGAAATTATTTTTGAGGCAGTAAATGGTAATTTGACATTTTATGATTACTATTATTATTATTGATTAATATTTAATTATTATTTCCATTGTTTCATTATGATCATTATTTATTGTTAATGTATTATTATTCTATTGTTAGTATTCAGTAACTATTATTTGTGTTACTATTATTTTATTTATTTAGTTTGATATTAGCATTGGTACTAATATTGTTCATTCAGGTTGTGTTCTCCTTGTTAACCTCTCACCCTATTTCCCGATTACGCGTTGGATTCCATAACCCATGACCCGTTCCTAATCCTATACTCGATTACCTATTTGGATCCAACCCGTTGGCATGCCCACTAGCCTAAACCAACACTCATCACCTAGTGGATCTTAACCCAATTGGATCCTAATCCAGTATGCCCATTAGACCCAATACCCAACAACATACCCCTACTATATAACCCTATTGACAACCTAACCCTAACCTAATTAGCAACCCTAATCTAATCTTCTCCCCCTCATACTACCGCAACCTCCCTTCTCCCTCTCTCCAACAGCATCCAACGCCCAGGCCGCCCCCATCTCCCCATGGCCGTGTGCCACCTCCACGCCACCAGCGAGCATCTTCTTCTCCAACAGGTCCCACCTTCCTGTGCAGTACCCGAGCACCACCGCTCCTAGGCCAGATCCGCACCAGCCCAGGCCAGATCTGCACCAGCAGGCGCAGCTGCGCCCACAGATCCAGATCCAGCCGCGAGCTCTCTTCCCTGGCGCATCCCAACAGCCGCAACATCATCAACGGACCAGCAGCGCCCAGGCCACGGCAGCGCCTCCTCGACAGCAACACGGCACAGCGACACGGCACAGTCCAGAGCGCAGATTCAGATTCAGCGCAGTTCAGGCGAGCAGCAGTTCGAGACCCTTCCGGCGAGCGCGAGATCTCCAGCTTGCTGCCAAGCCTTCTCCAGTACCCTGGCCACCCTCCCATGCAGTTCAACAGCGAGGAGCGGCACCACAGCAACCGCAACAGCGACTCGCCCGGCAACGACCAGTTTCCCCAATGTGAGTGTATTCTCCTCCTCCTTTGATTACTCGTATTTATGTGCATCGATTTAATTATGTTTCCATGTGTACATGTACATAGAGTAGAGTAGTAAATGTATTCTTTGATGTGTGCAAGAGAGGACATATATGTGTTTACTGTGTGAGAGATCAGGCGTTGATGTGCCTCTGATATCTGTCCTGGCAGAGGTATTAGTCGACTAATACCAGAGATTAGTCGACTAATCACTCTGCTAGTCGACTAATATTTCTCCCTAGTCGACTTGGTTGCCTTCCAGGAAATAATTGTGCTTTCTGTCTATCCTCTGTAATCTCTGTTAGTCGACTTGACACCTATTAGTAGTCGACTAACAGTATGTATAGTCGACTTATCCCTAGCCCTAGTCGACTAATTAGAATTCCTAGAAGTATGTAACTCTCTGTTCCCATGATTAGTCGACTTGCCATCCTACCTAGTCGACTAATACCCTTTATAGTCGACTTACCCTAACTTGTTAGTCGACTAACCCTTCCCTAGTCGACTTGCATTTGACCCCTAGTCGATAACCTCAGGCTGACTACTGGTATAGTTACCTTATGGATTGTGGACTTCACCCAAGAGTTATTTAATGGATATAGATGGATGTATATGATTCCTAGAGATGGATATTGGTGGTAATGACTTGACTTATCATGATAGCACTTAGATGCATGTATATGATATGTTGCCAAGTATTGGGAACTGATGTTTAACCTTAATAGAAATGTGAACTCCTGAGGATTTGGGAATCAGAGTTATATGTTTGAGTGAGAGGATTAGTACTAGATATTGTTATATGTTGGAACAACAATTATTGAATCAGATTACTAGATGTGTAATGGAACTTGATGATTATGGAACTATTGGGATATTGAGTCGGTTATAATGACTTGATCGAATAGACCTTAGATATATGTATATGTTATGGTACCTAGTATCGAGATATCATGATAGAACTCATGCATGAATATGTGGTGATACCGAGTGCTGGGATATTATGATTGATCATTAATAGAAGTGGTGATTGTGAAGACTTGAGAAACAGATTAAATTGTTAGAGAGAGAGAGAGAGCTGAGCTGGGTTATGGATATATGTTGGAACAGTGATTAATGTATCGGAATACTTGATGTGTATTGATAATTGACGAACGTGTAATATTGGAATATGAGTTGGTTGTATGGCTTTAGATTGATCTGGACTTATGATATTTACATTGAATGATGATCAGTAATTTAATATGACTTTATTAGTTGAGTTGTGACTTACATTGATCTGAGCTAGAGGTTATCCAGAATCTATATTCCTCATATTGGAGCCTGACTTGTTTTGAGATGAGATTGACGTTGTTGGCATTTGAGATTCATTAGATGATATGTCGTTGATATTAAGTATCAGTAGTAGCTATTCTATATTGTAGTTGATCGAGGACATATTGGATGTGATCTTACCTTACTAAAAGATTATGACGATTGGATTGGTACATGGACTTATTCAGAGTTGGACTGAACTTGTGTTATAGATGATATTGGATTTACATTCTTTATGATTAAGCCTGATCTGCATTAAGATGAGATGATATATTTCAAGTAGAGTACTTTCCAGACTTGATATTCATTTATAGGTAATGATGTGATGATGATTCATTCAGAGGCTGATGTATACTTGTTATAATGTTAGAGACTGGATTACGTCAGTTGATAGAGTTTGAGTTATTGTGATAGTGACCTAGTTGATATCAGTGATCTTGTACTCAGAGTTACTAGATAGCAGTTATCAGTTCATTAGTAAATTTGATTATCTTTTGATGATAAGACAGGTGAGAATTAGTTGGTTATTCGCGAGCTGAACTTGACTGGTCATGCCTGGCACCTGACTGATAAACCTAGTATTCAGATTACTGGAAGTTACGGGGGAATGATTGGTTAACTGTAACATCTTATACAGTTCTATTGTTCATCGTATACACGGTTACTGTTACTGTTCACTGTACTGATATTGTTACCGTCCCGTAGCATCCAGTAATTGAAATGGCATAAGATATTGATTGTTACTATATCACTACCTAACTGACTATACACCTGGCACCTTTTCTGGGACCTTGGCCTGCTATGACACAGTTACCTGATATCTTGTACCCATGTATCCTGGACTCCTATACCCCCTGTATCCATGTCCCATGCACTGTTGACCTGTTAATAGCACAGTCAAACCAGCGTCCGGCGGTTTGCCGCCTGGTGTCGGGATGACGAGGATGTATCCCACAATCGTACTAGCGTCCGGTGGATCCTGAATGGAACTAAGTGCCACATGGAACAAAGTGCCACACCACACACATGGTGGGGGCCACCTCTTGAATCCATGGGGGCCACCTCTAGAATCCATTCCCCTGAGAGCAAAGTGCCACACGGAGCAAAGTGCCACACCACACACGTGGTGGGGGCCACCTCTTGAATCTGTAGGGCTATCTACTGATTGTGCCTCCTGGTGTTAGCGTGATATTACATTCTCAGTGCCTATTAGCATCCACACGCACTTGTATGTTGATAACACCTTGAATGCATGTTATTTGGTTCTCTTCCCTATTCGAACAATGATACCCGCATATCGGAGTTCGGATGAGTTCTACTGGATGTGCGGCTCCAGGGTGAACTGTCGGATGTTGTGGGACGCCGGTGGAAAGGGATAAAGATAACAAAGAACCCTACTGATTGTTATTGAATGATTTGAATGAAAACATTGTGTCATGCCCTGAATTGTTACCCTGCCTTATGACATATGGCTGTATACATGATTGTAACCAGGACCAGATTATTGTAACCAAGACCAGACTTATGACCAGACTTGGATGCCAACCTAGTGACATGTGATAGATTACACGCCTTGACATTGATTGCATATTTACAGTTGTGCCAGTTATCTCTATCTGTATTCATGTGGTTATCATATGTGTTACTGTTCAGTTATTTATTTTGTTACCTAGTCTGCAGTTGTTCTTACTATTATCTATGCACATTGTTCTTCCTGCACGAGCTTTTCCCCATTTACACATACACTCACCATGGTCGCGTTCTGACGACCCTGGGTTTGCACGTCCAGCTATTGGACAATTGTTTCTAATGTGCAGGTGTTTGATGAGGCGGTACGCTTTGCGAGGAGCTTGGGTCCTCTTCCTTTGATTCTGGTACTTTTGCATTTTTGTTCCTGCTATTATTCCTTGATTCTCGTATATCACATTTAGCCTGTCATTCTATCCCTGTTATTTCATGATTCTATCTTTTATCGCTTTCAACTGCCATATCCTTGTCATTATCCATCTGTTATCATGTATATGTATTGTTGCAGTGATTCGATGATTATTATAGTTCTGATTATAGCTTGTTCAGGTTAATTTAGGCTTAGCGTATATACGTGGGGTATTCCTCGTGTATATACGTCGCCGACTCTCGTCGCGACCCCATTCCCTCGTATTTTGGGAAGCGGAGCGTGACAGGATTTTCTTGGTATCAGAGCCAGTTTCAACATAAAACGGACTTGATCTTACCAGTAACCTGAATAAGTTATATTTACACTGCAATATACATATACTGTCCATATGATAATATCGACTCCTTTGAAATTTATCATCCTCCCTTTGGAATTCCATTCTTGATCTGTTGATATCCATGATTCCAACACTTCATTTAGAGTGATTTGGATGTCCATCTTGATTTCATCCTTCTTTCCTATTCATTTCTCCTTATTCTATCTCTTGAGATTGGTTACTCCTTGTTGAAGCCGGTACCGGAAATCAGAGCACGCAGCGGAAGCGTAGTGAAGTCTTAATGCAGTGAGAAGTGGTATGGAAGCTTCGTCTTCTTCCTAACTTGATTTTTATCATTCCCTACCTGTTGAAATTTCGAGGACGAATTTTTATTAAGGTGGGTAGAATGTAATATCCCTAATCTAAACTACTGTATTTTTATTTTCTTCAAGTATCTATTTTGATTTACTGAGTATTTTTATTTAATCAGTTAATTTATTATTTCCCTGAGATTATTACTATTAAGTATGGAAATTATTTTTGAGGCAGTAAATTGTAATTTGACATTTATGATTACCATTATTATTGATTAATATTTAATTATTATTTCCATTGTTTCATTATGATCATTATTTATTGTTAATGTATATTATTATATTATTAGTATTCAGTAACTATTATTTGTGTTACTATTATTTTATTTATTTAGTTTGATATTAGCATTGGTACTAAATCATTCAGGTTGTGTTCTCCTTGTTAACCTCTCACCCTATTCCCGATTACCCGTTGGATTCCATATACCATGACCGTTCCTAATCTATACTCGATTACCTATTTGGATCCAACCCGTTGGCATGCCCACTAGCCTAAACCCAACACTCATCACCTAGTCGGATCTTAAACCAATTGGATCCTAATCCAGTATACCCATTAGACCCAATACCCAATAACATACCCCTACTGTAAACCCTATTGACAACCTAACCCTAAACCTAATTAGCAACCCTAATCTAATCTTCTCCCCCTCATACTGCCGCAACCTCCCTTCTCCCTCTCTCCAACAGCATCCAACGCCCAGGCCGCCCCCATATCTCCCATGGCCGTGTGCCACCTCCACGCCACCAGCGAGCATCTTCTTCTCCAACAGGTCCCACCTTCCTGTGCAGTACCCGAGCACCACCGCTCCTAGGCCAGATCCGCACCAGCCCAGGCCAGATCTGAACCAGCAGGCGCAGCTGCGCCCACAGATCCAGATCCAGCCGCGAGCTCTCTTCCCTGGCGCATCCAACAGCCGCAACATCATCAACGGACCAGCAGCGCCCAGGCCACGGCAGCGCCTCCTCGACAGCAACACGGCACAGCGACACGGCACAGTCCAGAGCGCAGATTCAGATTCAGCGCAGTTCAGGCGAGCAGCAGTTCGAGACCCTCCGGCGAGCGCGAGCGGATCTCCAGCTTGCTGCCAAGCCTTCTCCAGTACCTTGGCCACCCTCCCATGCAGTTCAACAGCGAGGAGCGGCACCACAGCAACCGCAACAGCGACTCGCCCGGCAACGACCAGTTTCCCCAATGTGAGTGTATTCTCCTCCTCCTTTGATTACTCGTATTTATGTGCATCGATTTAATTATGTTTCCATGTGTACATGTACATAGAGTAGAGTAGTAAATGTATTCTTTGATGTGTGCAAAAGAGGACATATATGTTTTATGCGTGAGAGATCAGGCGTTGATGTGCCTCTGATATCTGTCCTGGCAGAGGTATTAGTCGACTAATACCTGAGATTAGTCGACTAATCACTCTGCTAGTCGACTAATATTTCTCCCTAGTCGACTTGGTTGCCTTCCAGGAACAATTGTGCTTTCTGTATATCCTCTGTAATCTCTGTTAGTTAACTTGACACCTATTAGTAGTCGACTAACAGTATGTATAGTCGACTTATCCCTAGCCCTAGTCGACTAATTAGAATTCCTAGAAGTATGTAACTCTCTGTTTCCATGATTAGTCGACTTGCCATCCTACCTAGTCGACTAATACCCTTTATAGTCGACTTACCCTAACTTGTTAGTCGACTAACCCTTCCCTAGTCGACTTGCATTTGACCCCTAGTCGACTAACCTCAGGCTGACTACTGGGTATAGTTACCTTATGGATTGTGGACTTCACCCAAGAGTTATAATGGATATAGATGGATGTATATGATTCCTAGAGATGGATATTGGTGGTAATGACTTGACTTATCATGATAGCACTTAGATGCATGTATATGATATGTTGCCAAGTATTGGGAACTGATGTTGACCTTATTAGAAATGTGAACTTTTGAGGATTTGGGAATCAGAGTTATATGTTTGAGTGAGAGGATTAGTACTGGATATTGTTATTTGTTGGAACAACAATTATTGAATCAGATTACTAGATGTGTAATGGAACTTGATGATTATGGAACTATGGGATATTGAGTCGGTTATAATGACTTGATCGATAGACCTTAGATATATGTATATGTTATGGTACTAGTAGTATCGAGATATCATGATAGAACTCATGCATGAATATGTGGTGATATCGAGTGCTGGGATATTATGATTGATCATTAATAGAAGTGGTGATTGTGAAGACTTGAGAAACAGATTAAATTGTTAGAGAGAGAGAGAGCTGAGCTGGGTTATGGATATATGTTGGAACAGTGATTAATGTATCGGAATACTTGATGTGTATTGATAATTGACGAACGTGTAACTATTGGAATATGAGTTGGTTGTATGGCTTTAGATAATCTGGACTTATGATATTTACATTGAATGATGATCAGTAATTTAATATGACTTTATCAGTTGAGTTGTGACTTATATGATTCTGGGCTAGAGGTTATCCAGAATCTATATTCCTCATATTGGAGCCTGACTTGTTTTGAGATGAGATTGACGTTGTTGGCATTTGAGATTCATTAGATGATATGTCATGATATTAAGTATCAGTAGTAGCTATTCTATATTGTAGTTGATCGAGGACATATTGGATGTGATCTTACCTTACTAAAAGATTATGACGATTGGATTGGTACATGGACTTATTCAGAGTTGGACTGAACTTGTGTATAGATGATATTGGATTTACATTCTTTATGATTAAACCCGATCTGCATTAGATGAGATGATATATTTCAAGTAGAGTACTTTCCAGACTTGATATTTATTTATTGGTGATGACTTGATGATGATTCATTCAGAGGTTTATGTATACTTGTTATAATGTTAGAGACTGGATTACGTCAGTTGATAGAGTTTGAGTTATTGTGATAGTGACCTAGTTGATATCAGTGATCTTTTACTCAGAGTTACCATATAGCAGTTATCAGTTCATTAGTAGATTTGATTATCTTTTGATGATAAGACAGGTGAGAATTAGTTGGTTATTCGCGAGCTGAACTTGACTGGTCATGCTTGGCACCTGACTGATAAACCTAGTATTCAGATTACTGAAAGTTACGGGGGAATGATTGGTTAACTGTAACATCTTATACAGTTTCATTGTTCATCGTATACACGGTTACTGTTACTGTTCACTGTACTGATATTGTTACCGTCCGTAGCATCCAGTAATTGAAATGGCATAAGATATTGATTGTTACTTTATCACTACCTAACTGACTGTACACCTGGCACCTTTTCTGGGACCTGGCCTGCTATGACACAGTTACCTGATATCTTGTACCCATGTATCCTGGACTCCTATACCCCCCTGTATCCATGTCCCATGCACTGTTGACCTGTTAATAGCACAGTCAAACCATGCGTCCGGCGGTTTGCCGCCTGGTGTCGGGATGACGAGGATGTATCCCACAATTGTACTAGCGTCCGGTGGATCCTGAATGAAACTAAGTGCCACACGGAACAAAGTGCCACACCACACACATGGTGGGGGCCACCTCTTGAATCCGTGGGGGCCACCTCTAGAATCCATTCCCCCTCAGAGCAAAGTGCCACACGGAGGAAAGTGCCACACCACACACGTGGTGGGGGCCACCTCTTGAATCTGTGGGGGCCACCTCTTGAATCTGTAGGGCTATCTACTGATTGTGCCTCCTGGTGTTAGCGTGATATTACATTCTCAGTGCCTATTAGCATCCACACGCACTTGTATGTTGATAACACCTTGAATGCATGTTATTTGGTTCTCTTTCCCTATTCGAACATGATACCCGCATATCGGAGTTCGGATGAGTTCTACTGGATGTGCGGGCTCCAGGGTGAACTGTCAGATGTTGTGGGACGCCGGTGGGAAAGGGACAAAGATAACAAAGAACCCTACTGATTGTTATTGATGATTTGAATGAAACATTGTGTCATGCCCTGAATTGTTACCCTGCCTTATGACATATGGCTGTATACATGATTGTAACCAGGACCAGATTATTGTAACCAAGACCAGACTTATGACCAGACTTGGATGCCAACCTAGTGACATGTGATAGATTACACGCCTTGACATTGATTGCATATTACAGTTGTGCCAGTTATCTCTATCTGTATTCATGTGGTATCATATGTGTTACTGTTCAGTTATTTTATTTTGTTACCTAGTCTGCAGTTGTTCTTACTATTATCTATGCACATTGTTCTTCCTGCACGAGCTTTTCCCCCTTTACACACACACTCACCATGGTCGCGTTTTGACGACCCTGGGTTTGCACGTCCAGCTATTGGACGATTGTTTCTAATGTGCAGGTGTTTGATGAGGCGGTACGCTTTGCGAGGAGCTTGGGTCCTCTTCCTTTGATTCTGGTACTTTTGCATTTTCTGTTCCTGCTATTATTTCTTGATTCTCGTATATCACATTTAGCCTGTCATTCTATCCCTGTTATTTCATGATTCTATGTTTTATCGCTTTCAACTGCCAATCCTTGTCATTATCCATCTGTTATCATGTATATGTATTGTTGCAGTGATTCGATGATTATTATAGTTCTGATTATAGCTTGTTCAGGTTAATTTAGGCTAGCGTATATACGTGGGGTATTTCCTCGTGTATATACGTCGCCGACTCTCGTCGCGCCCATTCCCGCTTATTTTGGGAAGCGGGGCGTGACATTGCTAATCTACCATTTGCATTTGCACATTTGTTTGCTTGCACACATATAGTTTACACCCAGGATTGCTTTTCAACTCTCATGTTCGATGTCTCCAACATTGACACATGAAAATATAGGATGTCCATGTATTTAATGACCCTAGGTTTGCATGTTTTCCTTGCCGCTACCAAGAAATGCTATCTTGGTAATAGCAATCATATAGGGGCCAATGCACAAGCCTTTGAGGCTATTAGAAGCACGCTTCTAAGATTATCTTATGCTTGTTTCTAACTTAATTCCGCTTTGTAGTGTGGAACATGTTGACAACCACCTCCACCTCCAAGCTCAATTGCCAATCCACAAGAGGAAGAATCTAGTGGAATCCGAATCTTAATGCTTAATGGTCCAGGGAATGACTCCCTTGAGGTACAATCAGAATCTCAATTAGATAGTTTGATGTTAGTTCTTCATGTGATGAATATGTGGATGCTAATGCCTTGAATGAAGAACTTTCTTTTGTTTGTGAAAAATTAATAGAAAAATATAACATTTTGAAAAAGAAAAGTCTAGGCCTTAATAATGAAAATAAAAATTGATTTCCAGACTTGACATTGTTTTGTAAGAGGAAAGAGGAGATTTCTAATGAAAGGGATTCATTAAAATCTCAACTTGAACTTGCACTAAAAGAAAATGAATTTTTGAAGAATAAAAATGATTGTGATGTTTGAAGAAAAATAAAGTTCTAACTTCAAAAATTGATTTGTTTTAAAAGAGAATGTGCTTGAAAAAAAATAATTTCTATTTCAAATGATTTAGATGTATGTTTAAAGAAAAATGAGTTTTTGAAAAATAATATTGATTCACATGATTGCCATGCTAGTGTAGCTTCATCTAGTTCACACACTGCATGCCACACCTCTTCTTTAATGAAAAAGATATATCTATGCTTAAGAAGAGTGTTGATTGTTGGGCTCCACTTTGAGCCATTGTGTTTCTAGCCATACACGTTTGAAATCTTTGTTTCAAAGAAACAAGTTTCATCTTTTCATGTACACCCTCCACGGCATACACATGCTCCTCACGGTCACACCTATCACATGTATGCTCATGGTACACTTGTACACATTGTGGACGTAAGGGCCACCTTATTAAATTTTGTTATGATCGTATACATGATGTTAATTTAGTAAATAAATTTGTTTGGGTTAGAGAAGGGACTAACCCCCATAGACCCAAAAGAGTATGGGTACCAAAGACCCCCCTCTTATTTATGATGTAGGTGTGGGCTCTCACATGACGTGAGAGTAGCGGTACCTGGAGTGGATGCGTCCGAGCTTCATGAAAATCATTTGGATGCATCACTTTCAAGGGATGCTGGTGGGAGGACCACCGTGTTTTGGAGACATGGAGAAGTACTCATAGGTTTTGGTAACGGTCTCTTACTCCTTATTTATTTATGCATGCTTTTCATGTTCATTATTGTAGCATGTTTGTTGTTTATGATCATATTAAAATGCCATGATTATTAGACTCTTGACATGCATGTATAGCTTTTGAGACACCCATGTTTAATATGGACATGATTTTTGTGTTCTCACCTTTGTTAGCTATCATGTTTATCTTAGCTCTACTAACATGTGGATTACATAATAATCATGTTTATGTTTATCATGTGATTTTTTGTCTTATTTTATGCTTTAAATGTTGAATATATGTTTTAAATGTCAGTTTTCATTAAGACTACGATTTATAATTGTATATATAGTGGGCCATAAGTAAATTTATATATGTTTGTGCTTGAACGATTATTTGTACCCATTAGATGCTAGTATAGTCTAGTTTTGATGATTCATGCATTTAACTTGTTTCTTATTTATCCATATTTTCATGTTTTTCATGTTTAACTTCATGTATATGTCCATCTTGTCTAAACTATTGATTATACATATACATCCTTTGAGCCACGTGCCTTCATGCAGATACACTTGTGGACTCATTGTGTTTGGATATGTATGTATACTTTAGTTGTATAAGACATACATATGCCTTGAAGATTAAATAGTTTTGATGATTTTTATGTTTTCATGTTTAAAGGAATATTGAGCTTAATGTCTATTTTTCATGATTATGATCTTCACATTTAATTTGTACACTCACTTTTCTTGTTTACTCATGTTTTGTTTTTATGAGTCATATTTATGCTTCATTGACTTGAGTGTTGGATATCATGTGATTTCTTGTCTCTCTGAAAATATTTTTGTTTTATTCCTTACTTGAAGGATTTCGTACTAGTTAACAAGTTTTCCATTTAACTAGTTGCGGGATTCTTCGATATGGTAGAAGTTTTCAATCATACTATAATTTTTAAATCTACTTTTGAAAACCCCTACCTTCCAAGGGTGGTTGGATGGGAGATCATGCTCATGTACGCTTTATAGTGAAAAATATTTTAAACTGAACATGGTTGGGAGGATAGGATATGAGGTATACACTTGATATATTGTTGTTCAATTGGTATCATTGGATTCTTCAATTGGTATCAATATTGACATTTTTTGTATACTCATATATTTTTTTTGTATATGTATGCTTGCACTTGAAAGAGTATCAATTTCAATTGGTATCTAA
>JAVJIF010011882.1:0-136841 GCA_038442645.1 Agave tequilana | reverse complement strand
TCGAGGGTACATTAGCACATATCCGAGCTTTTACATTGATTTCACAAAACATACATTTGAGTGCTAGTTCTCCCCCCGATCAGTATTTAAAACTAAAATAAGTCGAATCTGACTACCAAAAGTTCAAATTGAGCAGTACGCAGGATCGGGTCCCCGATTCAGACTCGGTTGACTCTAAACTACGCACCCAGATCAATGCCAAACGATAATATAAATAAACACAAGATAAAAATAAATATGGGGGAAATTTGAAAAATATGATTGGAAACTCAAAACACTTATCTAAGTTCATATTCCAGAATAGGTGTTAAAGTCGTACCGTCGCAAGTACTGCTTGTCAGACTGGTGCTTGCTGGTTGTGAAGTAGCGGGCTGCACTATGAAAGCAAACTTCTCCTCTTCAGAGCTGCTGAGATAATCTATTATTGCCATGTCATCATCCTATGCAAGGGAGATGATATTACAAGACTTGCCTTTGAGCTTGGGCTGACTCGACTCCCATTGCTCGTCTCTGACAATGTCCGGGTGTACCCACATGATCTCCCAGGATGTTATTTTCAATGTAATGAGGCCCTTAGCCTCTTGATTTTCAGCCAGTGGATTGATGACTTCCAATCTCGCTTCAAGGACTGTAATTAAACCATCTGGGACAGTCATTCTCGGGAAGGCCCAGAAATGAAGGGTCATTATGTTGGCAGTGACTTTCTTTTTATTATGACTTTAATGTCAGAACACCAGTGTCAACCATTACTTGAACCTTACCCTTGAGGATGAAACATTTGCTGGTAGGATGAAAATTTTTAAATAAGCCAAACCTGCATAAAAAAATACAAACTTTTAAGAATAGTGCTAGGTTCTCGATTCTACCGTGTGGCCTAGGGCTAACGGGTCGTGATCCATAGGGAGGGACAACGATGAAAGCTTCGTAGTAAGTTTTTCTTTTAATTAACTAACCAGATTTAAGAGTTCACTTCTCAGTAAAAGAAAATAAAAATAGTTAAGAAGGAGATGTAAAAGAAGAGATGGTGGTATTGTTGTTATTTTATTTATAAAGGAAAAGAAAAGAAAAGGAGATATAGAAAAAAGTTAGTACACAATAAGATATGAAAAGAGATAAAAAAAAAGCATTTAAGATTGCTTTGTTAATTCAAAAGAAAAGGAAAACAAGTTCAAAGAAAAAGAATTAAAAGATAAAGTGTTGATTAAAAATTATTAAATTAACTAAGATAGAAAAATAGAAAAGAGATAAAGGAGAAGATTTACCTCTATTATAATTAACATATCATGATTAGCTGTGAAGTAATGTAAAGCAAAGTAGTAGAAAGAAGTACATAAAAGCAGTGCTCTTGAGTACGATGATGAAAAGTGAGAAATCTCCATTGACTGTCACCTTCAATATAAGCTTCTTGAAGAGAAGATTACATAGTGTTACTTTACAATAACTCTTTCTCTCTTTTAACCATGTAACTCTTTCTAATCTAAAAATAAAATATAAGAAAAAATAAAAATTACATTAAAGAAGAAAAGAAAAACTAAACTAAACTAACCTAAATCTCTCTCCAGAGTGGTGCCCTTCTGCGTTCGAGGTATGAGGGTATTTATAGGAGAAATCAGAGGGATGAGAAGAGTATGAAGATAGAGGAGCTGGCTATTGCTGAATTTGGATCCTCCTTTTATCTCCAAACTTGATTTAATTTATCCAAAATTTTATGTAAAAATTCAATTCTGATCTGCAGAATGTTATCGTATTGATTGCTGAATATGACTTATCAAACAAAAGACTTGAAAAGCATGATCAGCATAAGAATAAGCCCTTTAAATCGAATTTATGGACCATTTTGAATCACCAGATTTGAGTTTTTGTAGCGAAAGTTATGATTAAAATACTAAGCTGTATTCAGTCTAAATCTGAATTTAAATTGCTTCATCTCATCCGTTGATCTTCTCTCTATCCATTTATCCTCTTGAATTTTCAGTTTATCTTCTAAAGTTGATAAGATATTTGTTTATCTTCCGCAAAACTGATAGAGTTTTCTAACAATCCATTTCTCCATGAAATTAGATGATATTATCTTATCTGATATATCCAATTTTCAGATAAAATAGCTTATAGAACCTTTGATTTGAATTCATCCCCTTGATTTGCTTGATCTTTTGAATTATTGGATTTAATTGGATAAATCTATCAATCTCCCTATTTTCTTCATTAATTACACTGCATACCACTAAACATGTAAATACATTAAACAACAGAGTTTTATTTAAAAATAAATGAAGAAAATGTGACATATATGATACAAAATGTGCAATGCACGCATACAATCACACTCCCACACTTATCTTTTGCTCATCTTAAAGGAAAACAAAAAGAAAAGAAAAATAAAACTGACCTAACATTAACTCACTTACGTAGGAATCACAGTTTGCACTTAATGTAATATCCCTAATTAAAAATATTGTATTTTTATTTTTTAAGTATTTATTTTGATTTACTAATTATTTTATTATTATTAACAACTTAATTTATTGTTCTTCTTCTTGTAATTATTATTATATTAAATATACAAATTATCTAGAGATATTAAATATTTATTTGGCTTTAAAATATTACTAATATTAATTGTTGATATTGGTAGAAATTGTTACTACTATTATTTCATTTAGATTATTAGTAATTATTATTAGCATTATTATAATTGTTGCTGTTATTATTATTGTTGTTACTACTAATTATTATTGTTGTTATTGTTAACCATTATTATTATCTTTATTAATCATTATTAGTAGTAGTTGATATTATTATTTGTATTATTGTTGTTGTTGTTATCATTCTCATTATTATTAGTATTGTTATTATTATTCTTATTATTATTAATATTCTTTATTTTCATTATAGCCTAGCTCATCCTAGCTAGCCCACTTCCTTATTCTCCTATTTTCTATTCTTTGCTATCTTATTTCCTAATCTATTTTTTCCTTCACCCATTAGCCCATACCCGATATCTAATATCCATACCCATACCCATTAATCTAAACCCTATATATAATCTTTTCTTATTAACCTAACCTAACCTAATCCACATCTTATTCCTCTTCTCTTTCTTTTACATGTTGTTGTTGCCTTCAACCCATCCCCAGGCCACGCTTCCATGCAGTGCAACAACTGGCCGTGGCATCCGCACACAGCCAATGCCTAGCCTCCTAGGTTGCTGATTGATGCTAGACCTGCACAAAAAATACGAGATTATAGAACTTAGAAAAGGAAATGTGCAAGTGCTCAATTTCCGCTATAGCAAGTGGCTATGCGGGTCGTGATCCACAAGGAGGGTTTGCGATGGAAGCTTTACGTGTCTTTATTGAAATCGTTAAGAAAACAAAAGAAAGTTCTTCTCTGTTTTTAAAGTTAAGAAAAAGAAAAAGAAGTAATGGTTAAAGTTAGGAAGAAAGTGAGAGATGAAGAAGGTGGAAAATTAGAAAAACGATGAAAAGCGACTATGTACAATAAAGTGGAAAGAAGAGTTGGAGGAGGTGGTGTTGATCTATACTAAAGAAAGAAAAGAAAAGAAAGAAAGAAAAGTGAAGAGATACTTACCGAGGTTGAGTGATGACTTACTTGGAAACCTTTTGCAAGTTCTACCTCTTTGCTTCGGAGGCGTTCAACGCATAGATCATAAACTCGAGCTCGGTCCCCGTGCACATTATATCGTCAAGCGTAAGAAGAACGAAGTGATGCGAGCTTGGAAGAGGAGAACGTCTTCATGAACTATCGCTGGCTCTCACGTAGCTTAGTGATACTTGCTTTGGAATTCACTTGTAAACTCAACACATACAATCAAAGGTAAAGTAGAAGAGGAGGAGGAAAGCAAAACAAAATACAAACATAAAAAGAAACTTTACCTTTATTACTTGCAGAGACAATGAAAGAAAGGAGGAGGGTACATCGTCGGTGTCACTCTCAACATCAGCCTCTCTCTCTTACTTACATGAATCTTCTTCTACCCTAAGTTACATACGAATTACATAAAAAGAAAAACATAAAAACCTAAACTAAGAAATGGAAAAACTAGTCTAAAATCCTAATCTGCCTTCCTGTCCATTTTCAGTGCACAATATAGCCTTTTATAGGCATAAAACCCAACCACCAAGATCCCGGGGAGATCGGGGGAGTTCACGCTCCCCGTAACTCCCCAGGATTGCCGCGGAAACGCGGCTTTTGCCGCGTTTCCGCGGCAATCTTGTGGCCAGGTGGCCACATCAAGAGGGGAGTGGCTCCTGGTTTGAAGTGGGGCTCGTATCTCCTGCTGGTTTTCTTGTTGCTTCTTCAACCGCTGACTGAATCGACTTTTGATTTTCTAGCTTGATTCCTCGATTCAAGGAGAATTTTTCTCAACCCCTTGATATGCCAAGATATAGCCCAGATTTCTTCACTTCGAATTTATTCTGAATTAATTCAGAATAAAGTGGGCTTTTGGGCTTGTTCTTCTTTTATTCCTTTGAGTATTTGGGCCTACATTTAGCAAAGAAAAAAGACACTTATTAATATCATTTATTAGCAAACAAGTGTGGTAAAGTGACAACATAAATGCAATGTATGTGACAAATCAGTTGCCCTCTAGCCGAACACAACCCAGTCCTAGCCCTCTGTTCATCTTGGCCGGTAGCAGCCCACCTCCGCCATTCCCCCTTGCCGAGCATGGCTGCAAGCAACTCCGTTGGCTGCGCCACCACCTGAACCTCCACCACACCCCTGGCTACACAGATCCAGCCTCCAAGCCACTTGGTACGGTCAACTCACGACAACCAGCACCTCCACCCCCTCCTTGTCTATGCAGTCGTGCACCCACATCCCTTTTGGTTGCTGCCCCCCTCTCCTCTTGGCCATGAACAGCGATGGTGCAACACCCTTCAGCAGCCAAGCCACATCTTCCTCCTTAGCAACCACCATGTGCAACCGAGCCCATCTCCTCCTTGGTGCGCAATCGAAGTCGGAGATCCCACCTCCCTTCTTGGCCGGATCCACCTTGCCTTCGGTGAAACTCCGCCGCATCCATGGCAGCCCGGAGTCGAGCACGACATCTCTGTGGCCTCCAGCGAGCCTCCGCAGCCTCCGCTCTGCCAACGAGCAATCCTGTGCGTGAGTCCCCTTCTCCTTCCATTTTTCTATTTCTCTCTTTCTCTTTACATTAATGGGTGTGTGTAATTGTATTTTTAGTGCATGATTGTCTATTATGTGTATGTGAGTGTTATATTATGTGTGGGTGAGTATATGTTGTGCTGTGTCTATGTGTAAATGGGTTTGTGCATGCATGTGTTAATGCGTGATTATGTGTGCAATTATTTATATATGTGTAATTTAACTTATGTTATATGTGTTGATGTATATGTGTGAGTGTTTATATGCGTGTATAGGTATATGTAAATATATATGTGTACGTATGTATGTATTAGCGTATGTATGTACAGTGTGTATGTATGTGTATACTTGTATATATATGTACGTGTGGGGGTACCCGTATGTGTATGCACATATGGCATGCGTGTATGGGTACATGTGTGAGTGTATTATGTGTATGTGTTAATTTCCTTCCTCTTAGAGTGTTTGGTGGCGTGTTACAATGTTTCGGACTTATTCGTGCGATCTAAACTCGGTAACAGGAGATTCAGAGTTGTGCTCGTTATGGACCCAATAGCCAGGCGATTCAAAGATCGATGCAGAGATGATCTATAGATTCATACCAGTTTGGGCAGTAAAGACCAGACGGCGATTCGGTTTCAAAGCCGTCTCATTTCATGTGAGTGTTTGCTTTTGTCGTATTTCCTTATTTACCGGTGTCAATATGTATTTGTTTTACTTTTATCATTTCATATGACTATTTAATTTTTTACAAGTGTGATTATCAGTATCACTTTATGAGGCATCAGTGATTGTTTATCATATTTGTATAGTTGATTTGAGCTTGTATCACCGTAATTTTATGGGTTGGCAATTTATCGCTGTTGGCTTAGACTAGTATTGAAAGATCTTAGACTGTGACTGGTTTTGATCTATTGATTAGCTGAATTAGTTTATATTTGAGCATAGATATTGAGATATTAGACTTATATCATTTCATGTTTAACTGTTTCGAATTCAGACTAGTTGTAAAGGAACTTGGACTGTAATTGGATTGATCTTGAGTTGGATTGATTCGTGAATATGGATAGATTCAGATTTTATTTGGAGTACTTATCAAAGTTTTTATTCTTTCTTTTGGTAATAACATAGATGAGGATTCATTTAGATATTGAGGATGGATTTGTTATGATGTTACTTTATTAAGATATTGGATTTCTTAATGTTTGGATTGGTATTTGGAATTAGTTGGAGTTGAAATTGATATGAGATTTGTGTTCTATTGTTTGGATCTTGAATAGAGTTCAGATGAGACTGATGACTTTTGGATTATTGATTGTGAGTATTTTCTGGATTTACCTCTGATTATATTTGTTGAGTACGGATGAGCTTATTGATATTGAGTATCAGAAGTAGACTATTCTAGATTGTTATTGTTTGGGGAAGTTCCCTTTTAGATATGATTTCAGTAGGTGTCTACCTAGTTGGTCTCAAGGATGTATCATGTGCTTCATATTTGGTTATGGATTGCTTCAGTTATTCAGTTATAGAGACAAAGTTATTAAGATAGAGATCTAGATGACGTTGTTGTTCTTATATTTCAGAGTTATCAGATCGCAGTTATTAGATGTCAGTATCATTTACCAGCTGTTAGTGAGACTACTGTGTTAGTGATTGTATCTCTAGTATTCAGATATCAGTTATTAGTTGTCAATGACTAGTTGTCAGATATCAGTTGTCAGTTGTCAGATTATAAGCTATTATTGACATCAGTTGTTGTTGGAGATATCAGTTACTCTTAATAATAATTCATATTGTTACTTGTTAATAAAAAACATCATGACTCGGGAAAAGGATAATTACCTGATAATGCATGTCGTGTATTTTGGAAGGGCTTCTTATGGTATACTGAGTTGTGGGTTCCACCATGGGGAACCAAGGTAGTACTGGCTACCTATTCAGTTGTCAGTTGTCAGAGCTATACCCGGATTATGGTGCCATACTAGTTGTCTTTTCATGTGAGGTTGTGGTCTTTAGTTATTAGAGCCTTGCGGCTTATCCTGGTTCAACGCCAGGGGTGTTAGACCTTGGTACCGGGCATGCATTGTACCCTTTTAAAATACATACACTACATTGGCAGACAGTTACAATAACGATAACTTTGTTTGATATACGAGAAAATGGCTGTGGTATGGGACACAGCTAAGTACTACATAAGTTAGGTTAATAATAATCAATCAGACTAGAGACATATACTAGATCACATCTCCTTGACATCAGTTGTTGTTTTACAGTTGTATGAGTTATCTTTTAACGTTCATACCTTTATTTGCAGTTCTATTCATGATATTGATTATTCAGTTATCTTTTATTTTCAGTTTATCATGTTGTTATTATACTCAATGTTTATATGCACGAGCACTTTCCCTTTTCTTAGCACGAGCACTTTCCCTTTTCTCACACACTTACTGGGTCACTTTCTGACGACCCTAGATTTGCACGTCCAGGTTGGATGATTCTTATATTGTTCAGGTGTTAGATGAGACCGTACAGGTTGCGAGGAGCAGGAGTATCTCTCTACCTGATTCCTGTATTCTTATCCCTCTTTCCTTCTTTTATTCCAGCTATTATCCTTTTGATTCCTTATATATATCAGACTATACTTTTATTCCAGTTATGATATCATGTTAGGACATCTATATGTAGCATTTGCAGTGATTATGATTTATCATAGTAGATTTTTATAGCCTGTTTTGGTTGCTTAAGGCTTAGCGTCTATACGTGGCGTATTTTCCTTATGTATATGCGTCGCCGACTCGCGTCGCATCTCCGCTCCAGCGTATTTTAGGAAGCGGGGCGTGACAAGCTTTTCTTGGTATCAGATCCTAGGTTTTCGACTTGCGATGTTGACTTTTAACTTTGTTTTCGCAGCACTACAATACACGTATTATCTCATTCACATTATGATATTGACTCCTTTTGGAATTGACCGTCCTTTCCTTGAATATCCATCCATCTCTGAATCTTCTGATATCCCTAATTCCAACTCTCCTTCTAGAGTAATCAGGATTTCTTCTTGATTTATATTCTCCCTCCCGATTCTATCTCTTGGAACTGCTTACTCCATGTCGAAGCCGGTAGCAGAAGTCAGAGTAGCGCAGCGGAAGCGTGGTGTCCCAGAGAAGCGACATGGAAGCTTGGTATTTTTTCCCTTGATTTTGGTTCTTTGTATCATTCCCTACTTTATTGGAATTTCGGGGATGAAATTTTTATAAGTTGGGTAGAATGTAATATCCCTAGTTAGAAATACAATATTTTTATTTTTTTAAGTATTTATTTTGATTTCCTAATTATTTTATTATTATTAATCAACTTAATTATTGTTCTTCTTCTTGTGATTATTATCATATTAAATATACAAATTATCTTGAGATGTTAAATATTTTTTTGGCTTGAAAATATTACTAATATTAATTGTTGATATTGGTAGAAATTGTTACAATTATTTTATTTTGATTATTAGTAATTATTATTAGCATTATTATTATTATTGTTGTTATTATTATTGTTGTTACTACTAATTATTATTGTTACTATTGTTAACCATTATTATTGTCTTTATTAGTCATTATTAGTAGTAGTTGATGTTATTATTTGTATTGTTGTTGTTGTTGTTGTTGTTATTCTCATTATTATTAGTTTTGTTATTATTCTTATTATTATTAATATTTCTTCATTTTCATTATAGCCTAGCTCATCCTATCTAACCCACTTCCTTATTCTCAAATTTTTTACTCTTTTCTATCTTATTTTCTAATCCATTTTTCCTTTACTCATTTGCCCATACCGCATATCTAGTATCCATACCCATACCCATTAATTTAAACCCTATATATAATCTCTTCTTATTAACCTAACCCTAACCTAATCCACATCTTATTCCTCTTCTTCTTCTTTTACATGTTACTGCCACCTTCAACCCCATCCCTAAGCCACGCTTCCACGCAGTGTAGCACCTGGCTGTGGCATCCGTACACAGCCAATGTCGAGACTCCCAGGCTGCCCTCTAGCCGGTCATAGCCCAGTCCTAGCCCTCTTTTCATCTTGGCTGGTAGCAGCCTACCTCCGCCATTCCCCTTGCCGAGCATGGCTGCAAGCAACCCCTTTGGCTGCGCCACCACCTGAACCTCCACCACACCCCTAGCTACACAGATCCAGCTCCCATGCCACTTGGTGCGGCCAGCTCATGACAACCAGCACCTCCACCCCCTCCTTATCTGTGCAGCTATGCACCCACAGCCCTTTTGGCCGCTGCCCCCTCTCCTCTTAGTCGTGAACATCGTCGGCGCAACACCCTCCAGCAGCCCGGCCAAGCCACATCTTCCTCCTTAGCAACCACCGTGAGCAACCAAGCCCATCTCCTTCTTGGCGCGCAATCGAACCCGGAGATCCCAACTGCCTTCTTGGCCAGATCCACCTTGCCGTCGGTGAACTTCGCTGCATCCATGGTAGGTCAGAGTCAAGTACGACATCTCCGTGGCCTCCGGCGAGCCTCCGCGGCCTCTGCCTCTACCGACGAGCAATCCTATGGGTGAGTCCCCTTCTCCTTCCATTTTTCTATTTCTCTCTTTCTCTGTACTTTATTGGGTATGTGTAATTGTATTTTTTGTGCATGATTGTCTAGTATGTGTATGTGAGTGAGTTATAGTATGTGTGGGTGAGTATATGTTGTGCTGTGTCTATGTGTAAATGGGTTTGTGGATGCATGTGTTAATGCGTGATTATGTGTGTAATTATTTATGTGTGTAATTTAACTCATGTTATGTGTGTTGATGTGTGTGCTGAGTGTTTATGTGCGTGTATTGCTATATCTTACAATTGACAGCATCTCGAGACCAACAGTTTGTTTTAAGGGAGGGTAATGATTTTCGCACCTTATTCTTGTTTAAGGATATGCCCTTAAATCATTTTAGTGCTCGTGTGTAATTATACAGCAAAATAACACTTAAGCAATATAATTTACATGTATGTTTCCTAAGTTATATACAATGCAGACGTATCTTTTTCTCTAGCACTCTTCAACAACAATGTAGGAAATGAAATAGACAGTGGCCCTAAGATGCAAAAGTCTATACTTTTTTTTAGCATTTACAAAGTAACAAGTTACTATTGATTAGAAATATGTACAAAGTAAGTTAAACATATAACTAGTTGCAGAGATTTAAATCTCCAAAAATCAAGCAATCTGTAAGAAATTACAGTTAGTAGTTCACCACAGTTGTGAGCTCTGATGCTCTACCTTCTTAAACAGAGGCACAGAGTAGCAATATGTCCACTGCAGCTCCTAATTTTTTATAATTAGCCCTATACACCAAACAAAGAAGAAAAAGGATTAATTTTTTAAAGAAAATCAAAAGGAATGAAAACTTACCATCTCTCCAGGTAATGACGCCAAAATTTTCACCGAGCCAAACCTGCACAGAAAAATACAAACTTTTAGAACAATGCTAGGAACTCAATTAGCCTAGGGCTAACGGGTCGTGATCCACAGGGAGGGACAGCTGATTGGTCTCTAATGTTGCATATTTAATATCATATTTTCATACTTATTTTAGAATAAAAGCCTGCATTGTCCTAATTAATTGCTTAATTTATTTGCAGGCCCATTCTTTAAGGAGATGAAGAAAAATGAGCCCAAAGCCCACAAAAATTCTGAATTAAATCAGAGTTAATTCACACTCAGTAAATCAGGGAAAAATCAAGAGGTTGAAAATTGGTTGAGAAGAATCCTCTCAGAATCGATCGGTTGAAGCAAAGATCAAGCAAGTTTGATTCAGATTCTGATTGGATACATTTTAGTATTCGAATCATAACTTTTGCTACAGAATCTCAATTCTGATGATTCAAGATGATCCAGAAAGCAGACTGACAGAGCTATAACTCTTATGTTTATCATTATTTCTAATTCTGTCAGTTGTTAAGTGATATTCAGCAATCAACAAGCCAACAAACAGCAGATCAGAACTGAATATCCACCTCTACCCCCTCCATTTCTCCTATAAATACCTGCACTCAAGGCAAAAGGGAGGACCATGCAGAGATAGGACTTAGCCAAGCTTTTCATTTCTAGGTTTAGGTTTTAGCCTTTCTTTTTATGTAATTTTAGTTTTCATTTATGTAATTCAGAGGAGATCGACTTTCATCGAAGAACAAGACTGAAGCTTGAGCTGGAGTGACACCGGTGTAAGACTTATTTCTTTTCTTTGATTGTAATGAAATCGAATCGATGTTCTTTTTGTGTTTGTACTTCTTTTTAGTCTTCTCCTTCTTCTTCTTTTCTATTTTACTTTTCTTTTTCGTACAATCGTCTTCCAAGTGAGTCTAAAAGCATCGAAAGAGCCTTGCCATTGCGAGTGCCACCGATAGCTCATGACGATGGAATAGAGTCTCTCTCTGTATCATTTCATTCTTGAAGTAGTCTTGATGATGTAATGTGGACGAAGACCAATACTCAAATCTTATGGGCTATGCGCTGAATGCCTCCACTTCAAGGTAAAATCGTCGCTGAAGACTCAAGGTAAGCTTTTGACGAAAAGAAGGTAAGCAATTGTTTTTATTTCTTTTCTTTCATTTCTGTAAATTAAAACACAATACCTCTTCTAAATCATCCTTTTCACCTCCTTGTCGCTTTCTTTTGCCGTTTTCTGATTTTTTCACCCTCTTCATCTTTCATATTCTTCTAACTTTAACTATAACTTTCTTTTTCTTTTTCTTAACTTTAAAAACAGAGAAGAACTTTCGCTTATATTCATAACGATTTCAATAAAAACTGTAAAGCTTCCATCGCAAACCCTCCTTGTGGATCACGACCCGCATAGCCACTTACTATAGCGGAAGAATTGAGCACTTGCACATCTCCTTTCTTAAATTCTATAATCTCGTATTTTTTGTGCAGGTTTAGCATCAATCAAATTTTGGCGCCGTTGCCGGGGAGGGTAAAACAGTTTTTATTGAAATCTGAATTTTTCTTGCAAATCTTTTAGAACTAAACGATTTTTCTTCTCTGTTGCAGGTTACAAGGCAATCAAAGCAGGAAATTAATATTGCAGTGACATACAAGTGGCCTTGGGCCTCTGCTCTAGAAAGCAGAGACCCATTGCCTCTGAATTGCCGCGTTTCCACGGCAAAAGCCGCAGATCCGCGGCAATAAAGAGTTGACTACTAACAACTTTTTGCAGGGCTGCTTAGTTTACAAATTCTAGTTTGCTGCAACTTTGATTTTTCTTATATGCCATAACATAAGCCTGCTAATAATCAACAGTAAAATATTTGTTGAAAAGATAAAAATTGATTAGACATTTGCATTTTAGGCACGTGTCTTTTTAATTCCTTATTTTTTACTGTTGAAGAGTGCTGGAGCAAGGTACGTATGCATTGCATTTAGCATAGGACTCACTTCGTGGTTGTTTATATCGCTTTGAGTGAATCTTACATATCTTGTACACTTGCACAAAATTATTTTAAGGGCACTAACCCATAACAAGATAAGGTGGGGATTTAATCACCCTTCCTTAGCCCAAAAATCAGATTCCAAGCACTCACTAACCCAAGCCTAACTAAAATTGAGTAGACGTTGGCCCTAGGGACATCTCGGACTCAATTAGGAGATTATCCTAAGGGGGAAAAATGTTGGAATCTAACTCCTGCAAAATCAGTGTCTAGGAAAGGGATTGAGGGCCGAAAGCCCGAAGGTTGGTGGTTATTTAATTAAAGAACGTCTTTGACGGAAAACCTCCCACCAACCTTGCCCTGACCTGGCTGATTAGCTTGTGGTTAAAGTCTACATTAGACCCCCCGTGGACAGTCTAACCAGTTAGGAGTCGTCTAGGTCTAGGTCTACCCTAACTTAGGTTAGAATTTTTCTTTCTTGTTTGTTTATTTGTTTGTTTTTCTTTCTTTGTTTGTATTCCATTGTGTGATATGGCTTATAATAATAATTTTTCCAACTATAATAATAATCCATATTACACATCAAACTCTTTTTCGGATATTACCAACCCGGCATATCATGACTTTAACCAACCTAGTGTGCCGGATTGGTCTTATCCGAATCCATATAACCCATGTCCCCCATCGTATGACTATAATTTCCATAACGATTTTAACTCTTCACAGAGTCAGTGGGGATTCACCTACCCCGAGTCCAATTTTCAACCACAGTGTCCTCCTTCTCCACCTAGTCCACACTATTTTCAAGAGTCATACTCAGTTCCACCAGTCCAAAATAGAAACCATCAATTTTGGAACGGAGTATGCGTGAGTCCAAACAACAATCACAAAATCTGATGGACTCACAATTTCAATACCACTTCCAAAAAACTCTTCATCTTTTCAACAAGACAATGAACCCATCAACTATGAAAAGATGCTAGAAGCCATGACTCATGCTCAAAATGCTAAAAATCGTGACATAGATATGATGGTCGAATCCCTACGTTCCCACCGTCCTGATGTCACTTACCATTCTGTTAGAGCCGAAGAGTCATGTAGTTTTGGAAATCAAAATTCTATTTCAGAACAACCATTTGAACTTGCCCAAACTCCAAATTTTGAAAAAGATATTGATAGTTTGGCTAGTTTTCCTTTTCCTGAAATAGAACTTGAGAATGAATATGATCTTGAACCCCAACTGAGTGATTCAATGCTTCTTCCTGATTCAATAATGACTCCGGTATCTTCACCTGATTTCGATCTTTTCCCCGAGTCAACATTGGATCCTGTACCAATCCATAATGAAATTGAATCACCCATCTGTGAGGATTATATTGAACTTGACCAATTATACACTCTTGAAGATCCTATTAAATTGGCAAGTTCTCAATTTTTTGATATTGAAGTCAATGAGATATGTGACCTAGATTCTCATATCTGTGATCCAGTTCAACTTTCTAAATCAATCTTGACTCCTGTTGTGTTACCAAACTTGAGTAATGTTTTAGAGTCAGTTTTGATTCCTCCACCTATCATTCATGACTGGAATCACCCACATTAAGTCACATTTCATTGTTAGAAAATACATGTGGACTGGAGTTTCAACTTCTTGACTTGGACCCAATTTCTGAACCTATTTCGACTCCTGAACCTTTACTTGACTTAAGTCACCTTCCTGAGTCGGTATTAGTTCCTGTCCTTCCTGAGTCCAAGTCAACTGTTCTATCATTTCATACTCTATTCTGGGACGAGGTGGTTGACAAATTTGACTCCAAAATCAATTATGGAATTTGAAAATTAGATGGGGTTAAATTTTTAATAAAACTTCTTAATGGAGTTGTCTTTTTAATGGGTTATATTAAAGATATTTCTGGTGGGTTCCTCTGAGACCCAAGAAAAGTTGATTGGGCCGCGTTTCGTGGACCAATCAGACCACCACCGGAACCACCACCTTAAGGTAACCTTTTCCTTCCCTTTCTTCTTTTTCATGCATCTATGCATTCATTCATACATTGAGGACAATGCATGAGATAGGAGTGGGGGAGGGTCTAACATAACTTTTCTTTTTCTTAAAAAAATAAAAAAAATTTAACACTTTTCTTTACTTTTAAAAAACTTTTTAAAAAATAGAAACAATATTTTGACTTATTTTTGTAAGAAATTAAGTTAACTTTAAGGAATAGGAAAATCCAAATTAGGATTTCTTATACTTGGTCAAAATAAGATTATTTGTTTGATTTTTAGGGTTAGGAAGATAATTTGTCAAAATAATTTAGTCTTGATCTTTACCTTGATGAAATATGCATACTTCATACACTTACACACTTAGGTTTCAAAAACAAAGATTCTTATGCCTTATAAAAAAATATATATATATATATAAAAAAATGAATAAGTCTAATTATTGATTAGCTAGGTGCTTTGGCCTAAGCAAGCCTTAGTATTTATGCGAAAGATAATTAGATAAGTTTGAAAAAAAAAATGAATAAGTCTAATTATTGATTAGCTAGGTGCTTTGGCCTAAGCAAGCCTTAGTATTTATGCGAAAGATGATTAGATCCTCTGATTAAGCTGGGTATCTGTGCCTAATAAAGCATGAGTATTCACGCCTAAAAGAGGTTCATATAATAAAATTCTTAGTTTTGTGGCCTTGTCTGCTCGAGTCCTTAAGTCCTAGGGGTGTCTTCTCACCTGGTGCCCTAAGACCGTTTGGTTTGGGAGTCATCGATTAGAGGCTCGTTACATGGGCAGATTAGAAAGCCTAATAGAACTAAGAAATAATACCACAAAAAAAAAGTATATATATAAATAAATAAGGCATAAGAGTTAGAGTTAATGAACCCTTAATCAAAATTTTCACAATCACAAGGTGCATATGACTTAGGGTAAAGTAATAGACTAGATGAGAAGTACAAATTGACTCCTTACTTTAATTGATAACAAATTTTTGAATAGAGACTAAGTTTAGGAATGAAAGATTCGGTTTTTCTATAACTTATAGATTGCTTAGATCTTACAATCATATTTCAAATATTTTTCTCTTTCAAAATGCTTTTCGAAAATACTAACTCTTTATTTCCCTTTCTTTATGGATTTTGTGGGTGCAATCCGCTGAAAACCCTCACGAGACAAAACTCGTCCTCTAGGGGAAACCTAGAGGTTTAACGGCTTGTTGCACATGCTAAGTGCAATCGCGTGACCTGCGAAAGTGGTCTAATAATCCTTAGTATAGTTTAGTTGTTTTGCTCGAGGACGAGCAAAAGATAGGTATGGAGGTGTGATTGGTCTCTAATGTTGCATATTTAATATCATATTTTCATACTTATTTTAGAATAAGAGCCTGCATTGTCCTAATTAATTGCTTAATTTATTTGCAGGCCCATTCTTTAAGGAGATGAAGAAAAATGAGCCCAAAGCCCACAAAAATTCTGAATTAAATCAGAGTTAATTCACACTCAGTAAATCAGGAAAAAATCAAGAGGTTGAAAACTGGTTGAGAAGAATCCTCTCAGAATCGATCGGTGAAGCAAAGATCAAGCAAGTTTGATTCAGATTTTAATTGGATACATTTTAGTATTCAAATCATAACTTTTGCTACAGCATCTCAATTCTGATGATTCAAGATGATCCAGAAAGTAGACTGACAGAGCTATAACTCTTATGTTGATCATTATTTCTAATTCTGTCAGTTGTTAAGTGATATTCAGCAATCAACAAGCCAACAAACAGCAGATCAGAACTGAATATCCACCTCTACCCCCTCCATTTCTCCTATAAATACCTGCGCTCAAAGGCAAAAGGGAGGACCATGCAGAGATAGGACTTAGCCAAGCTTTTCATTTCTAGGTTTAGGTTTTTAGACTTTCTTTTTATGTAATTTTAGTTTTCATTTATGTAATTCAGAGGAGATCGACTTTCATCGAAGAACAAGACTGAAGCTTGAGCTGGAGTGACACCGGTGTAAGACTTATTTCTTTTCTTTGATTGTAATGAAATCGAATCGATGTTCTTTTTGTGTTTGTACTTCTTTTTAGTCTTCTCCTTCTTCTTCTTTTCTATTTTACTTTTCTTTTTCGTACAATCGTCTTCCAAGTGAGTCTAAAAGCATCGAAAGAGCCTTGTCATTGCGAGTGCCACCGATAGCTCATGACGATGGAATAGAGTCTCTCTCTGTATCATTTCATTCTTGAAGTAGTCTTGATGATGTAATGTGGACGAAGACCAATACTCAAATCTTATGGGCTATGCGCTGAATGCCTCCACTTCAAGGTAAAATCGTCGCTGAAGACTCAAGATAAGCTTTTGACGAAAAGAAGGTAAGCAATTGTTTTTATTTCTTTTCTTTCATTTCTGTAAATTAAAACACAATACCTCTTCTAAATCATCCTTTTCACCTCCTTGTCGCTTTCTTTCGCCGTTTTCTGATTTTTCCACCCTCTTCATCTTTCATATTCTTCTAACTTTAACTATAACTTTCTTTTTCTTTTTCTTAACTTTAAAAACAGAGAAGAACTTTCGCTTATATTCATAACGATTTCAATAAAAACTGTAAAGCTTCCATCGCAAACCCTCCTTGTGGATCACGACCCGCATAGCCACTTACTATAGCGGAAGAATTGAGCACTTGCACATCTCCTTTCTTAAATTCTATAATCTCGTATTTTTTGTGCAGGTTTAGCATCAATCAACAGCGATGAAAGCTTTATAGTAAGTTTCTTCTTTTAAGTAACTAAAACAAATTTAAAAGTTCTTATCTCAGTTTTAAAAGAAAATAAAAAATAGTTAAGAAGAAGATGTAGAAGAAGAGATGGTTGTATTATTGTTATTTTATTTATAAAAAAAGAAAAAAAGAGATAGAAAAGTGTTGGTAAAAAAATTCAAAAATAAAAAGAGATAAAAGAAGAGTATTTAAGATGATTTGTTAATTCAAAAGAAAAGGAAAACAAGTTCAAAGAAAAAGAATTAAAAGAGAGTGTTGATTGAAAAATTGTTAAATTAAACTAAGAAAGAAAAATAGAAAAGAGATAAAGGAAGAAGATTTACTTCTGTTGTAGATTAACATACCATGATTAGATATGAAGCAATGTAAAAAAAGCAGTAGAAAGAAGTACATGAAAGCAATGCTTGGCTAGATTGAGATGAAGAAAAGTAAAAAACCTCTATTGACTGCCACCTTCAATATAAGCATCTTGAAGGAAAGATAACGTAGTATCACTCTACAATAACTCTTCCTCTCTTTTAATCATGTAACTCTCTCTAACTTAAAAATAAAATAAAAGAAAAAATAAAATTACATTGAAGAAGAAAAGAAAAACCTAAACTGAACTAACCTAAGTCTCTCTCTAAGTGGCGCCCCTACTGCCTTCAAGGTATGAGGGTATTTATAGAAGAAAACCAGAGGGATAGGAAGCGTATGAAGATAGCAAAGCTGGCTATTTTTGAATTTGAATCCTCCTTTTATCTCCAAACTTGATTTGACTTATCTAAAATTTTATGTAGAAATTCAATCCTGATCTGTCAAATATTATCATGTTGATTGCTGAATATGACTTAACAAATGATAGATTTGAAAAGAATGATCAACATACGATTGTAACCCTTTAAGTCCATCTTTCTGGACCATCTTGAATTATCAGATTTGAGTTTTGATAGCAAAAGTTATGATTAAAATACTAAAATATTTCTAGTCTGAATCCAAATTTAAATTGCTTCATCTCATTTATTGATTTTCTCTCTATCCATTTATCCTCTTGGATTTTCAGTCTGTCTTCTAGAATTGATAAGATATCCATTTATCTTCAGCGAAACCGATTGAATTTTCAAACAATCTGTTTTCTCTTGAAATTAGATGATACTATCTTATTTATATATCTAGTTTTCAGATAAAATAGCTTCTAGAGTCTTTAGATTTAAATTGACCCCTTAATTTGCTTGATCTTTTAAATTATTTGAATTTTATTGGATAAATCTATCAATCTCTCCATTTTTTTCGTTAATTACACTGCATACCACTGAATATGAAAATACATTAAAAATTAGAGTTTTATTTAAAAAAAAATGAAGAAAATATGACATATGTGATACAAAATATGCGATGCACGTGTACAATTAGATGGAGAACCATCTTGTGGAAGAGATGGTAGTTGGGATCCGTTTGTTACGTCCAACTTCGTCAGGGCCCGAACTTCTTGTAACTGAAGTGTGTTACCCTTGTTGAGCAAGTGAAGGATTATCACCAACTGCTCATCATTAAAGAAGTATTGTTTCTGAGAAAACTTGAACTATGGGTTATTGTTCGAGTAACTCCTTTACAGCTTTGGCAGAGCTTCCCCGGATAACTTAATAACCATAGTTTCTTTCCCTTTTGCCTGAGAAGATTGGGCTGCATCTCGTCCTTTATTGTTGACCCCCCATTTATTCTTTGGCATAGAGGTTTCAAACTTTTTAGTCGATTCCTCAGCTATTTGAGCTTGTTCAACAAGCTCCTTTCATTTATGGGCTTTAACAGCTCACATACGAACTTTCACCTTATCGAGAAAGTTATGCATGCATGTTTGGAGCAACAAGGGTACAGGCACACCCGCAGGGCATATGAGAGAAAGGTTATGGAACCTCTCCATGTAGTCCCTTACAGATTCTCCCCCCATTTGAACTATTGAGAAGAGTTTGTCCATAGTTATCTCAGTATCATCCTCATACAGTCGGGAGAGGAACCGAGTTTTCAGGTCAACCTAAGAATTGATGAATGATCGTACACATATTTTGTATTCTTTTCATTATACTTCTACATTTATCGTGTAATAAATCTGCTAATTTTCTTATCATAAATGTCTATTTTGCAGAATAAATACCAATTAAATTAATATTTAACTAGATCTATTTAGTTAGCTGAGGATGATCCCAGATCTAGTTAGAATAAATCAAGAATTGGGGTAAATGTTCAGATGAAGATCAGAGCAAATCAGAAAGATAACACCAAATGAAACTGGTAAAATTAAGATTTTTATGAATACATTTTGGTTAGATAAAGATCAACGAAGGATAACGTCAAATACAGAGTCCAAATTCAAAACCCAAAGAGATAAATGGATAGAGAGAAGATCAATGAATGAGATGAAGCAATTTTGACTTGAATTCTGACTGGATAAATTTTAGTCTTTGAATCATAACTTTCTGTACCAAAACGCAAATCTGATGATTCAAGATGATCCAAAAAGAAGACTTAAAGGGCTATAACTCTTAAGTTGATTACTATTTCTAATTCTATCATTTGTTAAGTTATATTCAGCAATCAATACACCAACAAGTTACAGATCAGAACTGAATATTCACATCAAATCAAGTTTGGAGACAAGGGGAGGATTCAAATTCAGAAATAACCAGCTTCCCCGATCTTCATACTCCTCTACCCTCTGCATTTCTCCTATAAATACATGCAATCTCAAAGGCAAATGGGAACGATCAAGTAAAGATAGATTTTAGGCCAGTTTTTCATTCTTTTTAGTGTAGGTTTTTATTTTTCTTTCATGTAATTTTTAGTTTTCTTTATGTAACCGAGAGGAAAGACGAATTTCACAGAGGAATGAGAGTAAGCTTGTACTGAGGGTGACAGCAGTGTAAGTAAGTCTTTTCTTTTATTGTTATTTGAATCGAATCAAAGTTTTTTTTCTTCTTTACTCTTATTTTCATTTACTTTCCTCTGATATGCTACAATCTAAGTGAATCTGATAGCCCCGAGACTACTTCACCATTGCAAGTGCCCTTGATGGCCTATGGCGATGAACAACCATTCTTTTGTTAGTTTAGCTTGCCCTTTTATTCATAGTGTTAATCGGGAATGGGGAAGATCCTACACACCATACTTGATCACCTTCAAAGACTAGGAAAGTCGTAGCTGCGAATTCGAGGTATATGAGGACTGAAAAGGTAAGTAATTTTAGGTTTAACTTTCTTTCTTTTATTTTAACTTTTAGTTTAGATCACCAATGCTACAATCTCCTAACTCTTTTATCACTCTTTTCAATTTCTTTGTATATATCTATTTTCTATTTTCTCCACCTTCTCAATCTACCACTTTCCTCCTAACTTAACTTTAACCTATTTTTCTTTTCTTTTAAAGAACTAAAAGAAGATTTTTAACCATTGATTGTAACTTAAAAGAGAATTTCCTAAAAAAAGTTTCCATCGCTAGTCCCTCCTTGTGGATCACGATCCGCATAGCCACTTGTTATAGCAGTAGTATTGAGTACTTGCACATTCTATTCTTAAGTTCTAAAATTCTGTATTCTTTTATGCAGGTAAAACTTCAATTAAATTTTGGCGCCGTTATCGGGGAGGGACGGTAAGTAATTCTCTTTTTAAGTTTATATTTTTGGTTAACCTTCTTCTTTGTTCTTGGTGTACAGGTTTAACAACAAGAAAATTTTTGCTGCAGTGGACATATAAGTGGGCCTGCACTGTGCTCAAGAAAGCAGAGCCCAGAAACCCTTAGATTTGCTACATTTCAGTGGCAATCTGAGTGAATAACTAACCTATATTTTTGCAGGTTGGCTGAATTGAAAAGCTAAATTTCTGTAACTATTTATTTTCTTGTTTGTCTCACTGTACATACTTTCTAACCTCAACAGTAAAATGATGTTTGTTAAATGCTAAAACTGGTTTAGACTTTGCATTTAGGCATGTGTCAATTCGTTTACATTTTATATTACTGTTAAAGAGTGCTGGAGCAAAAGATACGTATGCATAGCATATAGTTTAGGAAACATTCTTGAGTAATTATTTGCTTGTTGAATGTTACTTTTCTATATCCTGCACACTTTGTACATTCAGTCTTAAGGGTTTGTCATATAAACAAGATAAGGTGAGAAAGTCATTATCCTCCCTTAGCTCACAAACAATCTCATCACTCACTAACTCAAGCCTAATTAAAACTGAGTAGACGTTTGCCCTAGGGACATCTCGGACTCATATAGGAGACTAACCTACGGGGGAAGTTGATTTGAATTTGACTCTTGCCAAATCGGTGTCTAAGGTTGGGAATTGAGAGGCGAAACCCTGAAGGTTGGTGGTTTGGCATAATTAGGCTTGTTGCTTAGGCACGGATACCTCCCACTGATCTTATCCCTACCTGACCGATTAACTTGTGATCAGATTCGACAATATACCCCCGTGGACAGTCTAACCAGTTAGGAATCGTCTAGGTCTAAGATTTATCCTAACTTAGGTTAGATTTTTTTCTTCTTGTTTGTTTATTTGTTTGTTCTTCTTTGTTTGATTTTGACATTTCTTGTGTGATATGACTTATAACAATAATTTTTCCAACTTTAATGGTAATCCATATTACATCTCGACCTCTTTTTCGGATGTTACCAACCCGACATATCATTACTTTAACCAACCTAATGTGCTGGATTGGTCTTATCTGAATTAATACATGCCCCAGTTCCAATACTATGAACAAGACTGGAATAATCATCACTACTCTTTACAGAGTCAATAGGGATACAACTCTCCCGAGTCGTATTGTCAACCACCCTACCAACATCCAGCGTCATATACTCCTTCTCCCAAACAACAATTAGAAGAATCAATTGACTGGAAAAAAAAGGATGGAAGCCTTAGACGAGCTTGAGTGACGAATTGAAATTTTAAAAACTCAAAATCTCTTCAAAATTTTTAAGTCACAGATCCTTACTATATTTTTCAAGAAGAACATGCTGACTTAGAGAAAAGTATAGAATCCATAATTCAATTCCAAAATAATTCATTCAATATGATAGAAGCAAGACATAGTAGATTGAAAAATATATGTAGGAATAAGGAAACTCTCCCTACCAAATCTTTGACTATTCCTGACACTTCTAGCCATATTGATGAAAATCAAGAATTATTGTATCTTGAAGGCTTCGACCAAGATTCAATTTTACCACAAAACCTTAAACTTGACCAATATCAACCCATTGACGAATTGGCAAGTTTTCATTTTAATGAGATTAAACTTAATTATGAATGTGACCCCGATCCTCAACTTTGTGATTCAGTTTTCATCTTCGAATCTATGTTGACTCCGGTATTCTTACCCAATTTGGACCAATTTTCTGAGGCAACATTTATTCCTATACCCATAGATCTAGAAATGAAATCACCAATTTTAGATAGTCATATTCCATTGATGGGGAAAAAAATATGAATTTTAATTCTTAGATTTGGACTCAACTCTTGAACAAAAACTGACTCTCGAACCTAATATTGAGTTTCCCGAGTCAGTATTGGTTCCTGAACCTATCATTCTTTAGCCTAAGTCAACCATTCCACCAAGTCACATTCTTTTGTTGGACATAAATATAGACCATAATAACTTCGTGATGATTTTTCAAGAGTGGTCATATAAAGAGATTAAGTTCCACGATAGGATCTTTCAGATCCTATTCATATTGGGGACTGTAAATATGTAAATAGAAAAGAGATCAATAAAGGTGGGTTCCGTGAACCACTGCATTATCTTGATTCGGTATCAACGCTTGATTTAATCAGACCACCACCAGAACCACCACCATAAGGTAATATTTTCTTCCCTTTCTTCTTTTTCATGCATCTATGCGTTCATTCATTCATTGAGGAAAATGCATGTGATAGGTGTGGGGGAGAGTTCAAACATAACTTAGGTTTTTCTTTTATTATTTTAAAAAAAATTTTAAGATTTTCTTAACCTTTTTTAAAAAAAACTTTTTAAAAATAGAAACAGTATTTTGATATATTCTTTGTAAGAAATTAAGTCAATTTTAAGGAATAAGAAAATCATAATTAGGATTTCTTATACTTGGTCAAAATAAGATTATTTGTTTGATTTTCAAGGTTAGGAAGAAAATTTGAAAAAGCAATTTATTCTTGATTTATACCTTGATGAAATATGCATGCTTTATACATTTACACACTTATGGTTCAAAAACAAAGATTCTTATGCCTTATAAAAAAAAATTAAAAAAATATAAACGTATATACTATATCAAAAAATTCTCTGATTAAGCTAGGTATTTGTGCCTCATAAAGTATAAGTATTCACACCTAAAAGCGGTTCATATAATAAAATCCATAGTTTTATTGCCTTATTTGCTCAAGTTCTTAAGTCCTTGGGGTGTTTTCTCACCCGGTGCTCTAAGACCATTCGGTTTGGGAGTTACCGATTAAAGGCTCGTTACATGGACAGTTTAGAAAGCCTAAAAAATTTAAGGAATAATACCATCAAAAATAAAAATAAATAAATAAATAAATAAGGCATAAGAGTTAGAGTTAAAGAACCCTTAGTAAAAATTTCACGGTCACGAAGGTGCATATGACTTAGGGTAAAGTAATAAACTAGATGATAAGTACAATTTGACTCCTTACTTTGTTGATAACAAATTTTTTAATAGAGACTAAGTTAGGAATGAAAAGTTTGATTCTACTATAACTTATAGACTACTTGAATTCTTACAATAATACCTCAAATATTTTCTCTCTTTTAAAAATGCTTTTCAAAAATACTAACATTTTCTCTTTCTTTATGGATTTTGTGAGTGCAATCCACTGAAAACCCTCACGAGACAAAACTCGTCCTCTAGGGGGAACATAGAGGTTTAACGGCTTGTTGCACATGCTCAGCGCAATCGCGTAACCTGCGAAAGTGGTCTAATAATCTTTGGTTTAGTTTTATTATTTTGCTCGAGGACACGCAAAAGATAGGTGTGGGGGTGTGATCGTACACATATATTTGTATTCTTTTCATTATACTCCTACATTTATCGTGTAATAAATCTGCTAATTTTCTTGTCTTAAATGTCTAATTTACAGAAGATAATCATGAGGAGAAAGAGGATTAAACCAAATAAATATCAATTAAAATTAGATTTAACCGGATCTGTTTGGTTAGCTGAGGATGATCCCAGATCTAGTTAGAACAAATCAATGATTGGGGCAAATGTTCAGCTGAAGATCAGAACAAATCAGAAAGATAACACCAAATGAAAACCGATAAAATTCAAATTTTTATAAATCCATTTCGGTTAGATAAAGATCAACCGAGGATAATGTCAAATACAGAGTCTAAATTTAAAATCCAAAGAGATAAATGGATAGAGAGAAGATCAATAGATGAGATGAAGCAATTTTAACTCGGATTCTGACTGAATACATTTTAGTATTTGAATCCTAAATTTCGCTTCCAAAACTTAAATATGATTATTCAAGATGATTCAGAAAGAAGACTTAAAGGGCTACAACTCTTAAATTGATCATTATTTCTAATTCTACCATTTGCTAAGTTATATTCGGCAATCAACATGCCAATAAGTTACAGATCAGAACTGAATATCCACATCAAATCAAGTTTGGAGATAAGGAGAGGATTCAAATTAGGAAATAGCGAGCTTTCCCTATCTTCATACTCCTCTACCCTCTGCATTTCTCCTATAAATACCTACAATCTCAAAGGCAAATGGGAACGATTAAGCAGAGATAGATTTTAGGCCAGTTTTTCATTCTTTTTAGTGTAAGTTTTTATTTTTTTCATGTAATTTTCAATTTTTTTTATGTAACTGAGAGGAGAGACGAGTTTCACGGAGGAATGAGAGCAAGCTTGTACAGAGGGTGACACCAATGTAAGTAAGTCTTTTCTGCTATTATTATTTGAATCAAATCGAAGTTTTTTCTTCTTTACTCTTGTTTTCGTTTACTTTCCTCAAGACTGCTTCACCATTGCAAGTGTCCTTGATGGCCTATGGCGATGAACAACTATTCTTTTGTTAGTTTAGCTTGCCCTTTTATTTATAGTGTAGATTGGGAATGGGGAAGATCCTACACGCCATGCTTGATCGCCTTCAAAGACCAGGTAAGTCGTAGTTACAGATCCGAGGTATATGAGCACGGAAGAGGTAAGTAATTTTTAAGTTTAACTTTCTTTCTTTTCTTTTAACTTTTAGTTTAGATCACCAATACTACAACCTCCCAACTATTTTATCACTCTTTTCAATTTCTTTGTATATATCTATTTTCTATTTTCTCCACCTTTTCAATTTATCACTTTCTTCCTAACTTAACTTTAACCTATTTTTCTTTTCTTTTAAGGAACTAAAAGAAGATCTTTAACCATTAATTGTAACTTAAAAGAGAACTTACTAAAAAAAGCTTTCATCGCTACTCCTTCCTTGTGGATCATGACCCGCATAGCCACTTGTTATAGCGGCAGTATTGAGTACTTGCACATTCTATTCTTAAGTTCTGAAATTCTGTATTCCTGTATGCAGGTAAAACTTCAATCAAAGGAGCCACTCAGAGGGCTCCTGAACCATCAAAAGCCACCCCCTTGAGGGCGCCGATGAATAATTGGCCATTATAGTGTCATTATCTATTATATTGTCAGTTTGGGACCGAAAATAATAGATATACTGGTTTGGTGAGCTCTTGCCATCATATGTATGCAGCGTTGGCTGCTTGAACTTTGGTGCGTGTGAAACTGAGTCCCACCAGCAGGTAAGGACGTGTCATCCTTACCTTTTTCAATTCATCACTTTGGCTCATGATGCTATTTAAGCTTGGATGCCTTTGATAACCTCGACATCAATTGAAGATGAAGAGGACTCCTTCGCATTTTTATTCTCTGGAGTCCTGTTTTCTGCTTCTCGCTCATTGTTGTCGAAATTCTCTTCATTGTTCTGATTTGTCATGAGCTGAGTCAACATGCGTTAGTTGTTTTTCAAGGCTTCTTGTTGAGCCTTAGTAGTTTGTTCCTAAGCCTCCTTGTGATGATGGAGATCAACTTTATTATCATTATCAGCCATGTTAGCTGATACAAACTCTGTTTATATAGAGCTGATGGTAGAGGAGGAGGCATAGCCACTAGCTTCTTCTTCGTCATCAGATCACTGGTAGAGGTGCTTATATGGTTCTAGTGATAGAGCTCCGTCGAGGAAGAAGGTTGTCCATAGTTGTAGGGTATTATTATCCTGAAGAGAATACCTTGGAAGGCAAGCTCTTGTTTAACCAGAACCTGGCCTGAGCCCAGGCAATAATCAAAGTCCGGGGAACAGAATGAGGGAGTATGAACCTCCCGTCTTCTTCACCGGGATTATAAAAGATAAATTTAAAAAGCTTATAATATTAAAAAAGGAAGTTGCAAGATGTGACACCTTTGTCGTCTTCTTCTTTTGAGACTTGGGTCTCTTAGAAGATTGGACTGATAACTGTTTAAAACTGATTGTTGAGGAGCAGATGTAATGGGAATGACCCTAAACAATAATGGATAGAATGCACTATTACTAGTTGGCATCCCATTTGGCCGCACTGGGATGAAAGAATGTGAACTGGTTCCTTAGAACGGAGTTTCTGCTTGTTGCTCAAGTACTCTCTTAAGTCCGTGTTAACCGAACACAACCAATCCAACACTGAGACTCAGGGGGACTGAAATTTAGTCCTCTTGGGCTGAAAAGTCTTGGGCTTAACCTTAAAGGCTTTATTTTTAGTTATAGGTGAAATTAAAATAGCTTCACTATATGACTTAACTTCGTTTGGTGAAGTTGTCTTAGCACTTAGTGCTTTAGCTCGCTGTTAGAAGCTAACTTAGCACTGCTCAGCCACGCTTTTGATTTTGGCGAATCTAAATTAAACTCGCTGAGCGCCAGTTAGCGCCAGCACCAAGTGGTACTTTTGCTTTAGCCTCATGGGAAAAGTGAGGCTTAGCTCTGTAAAGAGCTAAGATAGGCTCACAACCAGAGACTGAAGTAGCTTCGCTAAAATCTAGAATAAGATATTCATCTCTTGCCTCGCATGAGGCTAAGTTGGACTTTTTAGTGGTCCAATTTGCCTTAACGAAGGCTCTCTTAGGCTCGTACAAAGCCTTTCTAGCTTCACAAGAAGCTAAGATAAGTTCACGCAAAATCATTTTAGTCTCTCTTGAGACTGTAGTAGACTCGCTTGGAGTTTGTTTACTCTCATTAGAGACTGAGATAGGCTCACAGAGAGACTTATCAATCTCAACAAAGACTGGCTTTCAAGAAGTAGCCAAAGATCCTTTGGCTAATAAGATCTTTCTGTGCTTGTGCATGTTCAAAGGCGCGTGCCGCCCTTAGAGAAAACTTGCTCAAACTTTTCTTAGTTAAAATGAATGACCAATACCTCAGTAGTAAACCCGAGGGTCTTATTATCGATTGCGATACCATTTTCTCATTGGTGAAAAAATAGTCCTCAGTGGAGTCGCCATCTTATTTTCCATTGAAAAATCAAAGGGAAAACTTACAAAAAGGGTGGAGAGAAATTACAAGAAATAAAAATTAAAATTACAAGAACTCTCTTCTAAGATTTCTAGGAAAGTGTGCTAGTAGGAATATAGCCAGCACGCGATCACTTTGTCCCTTTGACCACATGAGCAATCGAGTCTTGAGATTTGCTGCTGGGGAATTCCTTCTCGCCTAGTTTTGAAAGTTCCTTGAAAGTGGAAGATTAGGGTTTAGGACCATGAATTTATCCTTGAAGGATTAGATAAATGAATCAAAGAATTCTTAAACGCTAGAGAATAGTTCTCTTTAGAGGATTTCTCTTTCTGAAAATTCCAGGCAAAAGTCTAGCTAAGGGTCCCTGTCGAGTTAGCCTTAGAATGGGCTATTTATAGGCCTTGTAGGGTGTAAACGCCCCTAGAAATAATCATAGACTAAAAATAGTCTTGATATCCTCACATGTGAGGCTAATACAGGCTCTGTGCGAGCCTAAAAAAACTTCATGCGAAGCCACATAGGCTCCGTGTGAGTCTACGACAGCTATTTTGGCTTTTTTAAGAGGGGGCACGACCCTCTTAATTATCACCACTTAATGGGGAGATAATGGGGTGTAGTGCCCCTTTAAAGTGGGCATTAATCCCACCAATATAGTAGGAAGTTATCCCACTAATCTTGTTAAGAGATTTGAACCAGTCAAAATAACATGGAGTTAAAGCTCCAAAAGTTCCATGCGGAGCTAACCGTTATGGGGCTAGCCCACTGCGGGGCTAAATCTTCATACGAAGGTAGTCCACTGTGAGGCTATAGCTCTAAGTAGAGCTACTTTGAGCTAGCCCACTACAGGGTACAAGCTAAAAGTGAAGCTAGCCATTTTGGCTAAGTTAGCCATTTTGACTGAGCTTGAACTGTCTGTTCAACCGTCTGCGACCTGTTTTTGAAAGTTGATTGAGTTTTTACTGTACACAAAAAATACAGAATTTCAGAACTTAAGAATTGAATGTACAAGTACTCAATGATACCACTATAGTAAGGGGCTATGCGGGTCGTGATCCACAAGGAAGGACTAGCGATGGAAGCTTTTTAATAAGTTCTCTTTTAAGTTACAATCAACGGTTAAAGATCTTCTTTTAATCCTTAAAAAGAAAAGAGAAAAATAAGTAACAAGTAAGTTAATAAGAAAGTGATAGATTGAGAAGGTGAAGAAAATAGAAAATGAATTTATATAAAGAAATTAAAAAGAGTGAAAAAGATTTGGTAGATTGTGGTGTTGGTGATCTAAATTAAAAGTTAAAAGAGAAGAAAGAAAACCTAAAAGAAATACTTACCTCCTCTAGCCAAATACTAACCTTGAATCTGTGGCGACGATGTTACCTTGGAGGCAATCAATGCATAGCCCATAAGAGTTGATTCGCGTCTCTTTCACATTACATCATCAAGATGATACAAGCTTGAAATGATACAGATTGAGACTAAAATCCATCGTCATGAGCTATCGGTGGTACTCGCAAAAGTAAGGCTCTTTCGATACTATAAGACTCATATGGATTGCACTTGGTACCAAAAGGAGAGAAGTTGAAAAGAAGAAGAAGAACACAAAAACAAAGAAGAACATAAAAAATATACTTTAGATTCAATATGGTAATAATAAGAGAAGAGAAGAACAACTTATACCAGTGTCACTCTCAGCACATGCTTCACTCTCGTTCTCCTATGAAACTCTGATCTCCTCTGAATTACATAAATAAAACTGAAAATTACATAAAAAAAAAACCCACACTAAAAAGAATAAAAAACTTGCCTAAAATCTATCTTTGCTTGGTCGCTCCTGGAGTCTCTGAAAAACCAGTATTTGTAGGCAAAACTAAACGGGGAAGAGCGTAAAGATAGGAGCAAACACTCCCCCAACAACTTTAACAAAGCTGCGAAAAACGCGGCTTTAGCCGCGATTTCGTGACAAGGGTGTGGTACTTCCTGGTTTCGCGATATGACTTTATCTCCTGTCTGATTTTCAATTTTGGGTCTTGTATTTGACGAAAACTCCCTCAATCTTCGGCTTTAACCAATTGATTTGTGAAGATTTGTTTTAACTAGTTTTCAACCGACTTTATCTTCTCTGAATTTCCCTGATCTGCCCTGATTTTCTAATTTTGAATTAATTCTGAATTAAATCAGAATTTTGATGGGCTTTTGGGCTCGTTTTTCTTTCCTCTCCCTTAGTAATGGGCCTTCATATAAATTAGATAATAAATAGGATTATAAATAGAGTTTTTTATATAATAAATATGAGAATGTGACAATAAATGTGCAATATTAGCTACCGATCACACCCCCATACCTATCTTTTGCTCATCCTCGAGCAAAATAACAAAACTAAACCAAAGATTATTAGACCACTTTCGCAGGTCATGTGATTGAACTGAACGTGTGCAACAAGTCATTAAACCGCTAGGTTCCCCCTTGAGGATGCTTTTTGTCTCGTGATGATTTTCAGTGGATTACACCAACAAAATCCATAAAGAAAGAAAAACAAAGAGTTAGTATTTTTGAAAAACATTTTTAAAGAGAAAAAATATTTAAAGTATTATTGTAAGAGTTCAAGTAATTTATAAGTTATAGGAAAATCAAATTTTTCATTCCAAAACTTAGTCTCTATTCAAAAATTTTTATCAATCAATGTAAGGAGTCAAACTGTATTTCTCATCTAATCTATTATTTTACCCTAAGTCATATTTACCTTTATGATCGTGAAATTTTGACTTGGGGATCTTTAACTCTAACTCTTATGCCTTAGAATGTTTTTCTCTTTTATTTTTATTTTTTTATTTTTTGGTGATATTATTCCTTAGTTCTATTAGGCTTTTTAATTTGTCCATGTAACGAGCCTTTAATCGTTGACTCCCAAACTAAACGATCTTAGGGCACAGGGTGAGAAAACACCCCAAGGACTTAAGGACTCGAGCAAACAAGACCACAAAACTAAGGATTTTATTTTATGAACCGCCTTTAGGCGTGAATACTTATGCTTTATGAGGCACAGATACCCAGCTTAATCAGAGGATTTATATATATAAATTTTGTTTTTCTTTTTCTTTTTCTTTTTCTTTTTTAATAAGGCATAAAAATCTTTGTTTTTGAACCTTAAGTGTGTAAGTGTATAAAGCATGCATATATCATCAAGGTAAAAATTAAGACTAGATTACTTTTTAAAATTTTCTTCTTAACCTTGAAAATCAAATAAATAATTTTATTTTGATCAAGTATAAGAAATCCTAATTATGATTCTCCTATTCCTTAAAATTGACTTAATTTCTTACAAAAAATATGTCAAAATATTGTTTCTTTTTCAAAAAGTTTTTAAAAGTAAAGAAAATGTTAAATAATTTTTTTAAAAAAAGAAAAACCTAAGTTAGGTTAGAACCCTCCCCCACACCTATCTCATGCATTGTCCTCAATGTATGAATTAATGCATAGATGCATGAAAAAGAAGAAAGGGAAGGAAATTATTACCTTATGGTGGTTCCGGTGGTGGTCTGATTGGGTCAAGCATTGCTACACAATCAAGATAATGTGGTAGTTCACGGAACCCACCTTTATTAACCTCTTTTCTATTTACATCTTTACGGTCTCCAATATGAATAGGATCATGAAAGATCCTATCGTGAAATTTACTCCCTTTACTTGACCAGTCCTGGAAAATCATCACGGAGTCATCACGCTCTATACCATGTCCAACAAGAGAATGTGACTTGGTGGAATGGTTGACTTGGGTTCAAGAATGATAGGTTCAGGAAGCAATACTAACTCGGAAAAATTAACTTTGGGTTTGAGAGTTAGTTTTGTTTCAAGAGTTGAGTCCAAGTCTAAGAATTGACATTCACATTCTTTTTCCATCAATAAAATGTGACTATCCAAAATTGGTGATTCCATTTCTAGATCTATGGATACAGGAATAAATGTTGGCTCAGAAAATTGATCCAAATTAGGTAAGAATACTAGAGTTAACATAGATTCAAAGATGGAGACTGAATCCCAAAGTTGGGGATCGAGTTCACATCCATAATCAAGTTCAATCTCATTAAAATGAAAACTTGCCAATTCGTCTATGGGTTGATATTGGTCAAGTCCAAAGTTTTGTGATGAAATTGATTCTTGGTCAAAGTCTTCAAGATACCATGATTCTTTGTTTTCATCAATATGGCTAGAAGTGTCGAGGATAGTTAAAGATTGGGTAGAAAGAGTTTCCTTATTCCTACGCATGTTTTCTAATCTACTAAGACTTGCTTCTATCATATCGAGTGGATCATTTTGGGATTGAATCATGGATTCCACACTCTTTTCTAAGTCAGCATGTTCTTTTTGAAAATAGAGTAAGGATCTGTGACTTAAAAATTTTGATGGGATTTTGAGTTCTAAAATTTGAATTCGTCGCTCAAGCTCGTCTAAGGCTTCCATCCTCTTTTCTCAGTCAATTGATTCTTCTAATGGTTGTTCGGGAGAAAGAGTATGTGAGGCTAGATGTTGGTAGGGTGGTTGATAATATGACTCGAGGGAGTTGTATCCCCATTGACTCTATGAAGAGTAGTGATGATTATTCAAACCTTTTTATAGTATTGGGACTGGGGCATGTATTGATTCCGATAAGACCAATCCGGCACACTAGGTTGGTTAAAGTTATGATATGCTGGGTTGGTAACATCCGAAAAAGTGGTTGGGGTGTAACATGGATTACCATTAAAGTTGAAAAATTGTTATAAGCCATATCATACAAGAAATATCAAAATCAAACAAATAACAACAAACAAATAAACAAACAAAAAAAACTAACCTAAGTTAGGGTAAACCTTAGACCTAGATGACTCCTAACTGGTTAGACTATCCACGGAGGGTATACTGCCGAATCTGACCACAAGTTAATCGGCCAGGTAGGGGCAAGATCAGTAGGAGGTATCCGTGCCTATGCAACGGGCCTAATTATGCCAAACCACCAACCTTCAGGGTTTCGACCCTCAATCCCCTACCTTACACACCGATTTGGCAAGAGTCAAATTCAAATCAACTTCCTCCTTCGGTCAGTCTCCTATACGAGTCTGAAATGTCCCTAGGGCTAACTTCTACTCAGTTTTAGTTAGGCTTGGGTTAGTGTGTGAGGAGATTTTTTGTGGGCTAAGGGAGCGTAATGACTTCCCTACCTTATCTTGTTTATAGGACAAGCCCTTAAACCAATTTAGTGCAATATGTGCATAAAAAGCAATACTTAAGCAATGTAAACAATCCAAAAGTGTTCCTATACTCCATGCTATGCACACATACTTTTGATACAACACTCTTCAATAGTAATGTAAAATGTAAATAAATTAAACAAATGCCTAAATGTAAGTCTAAACTATTTTTAGCATTTAATAAACATCATTTACTATTGAGGTTAGAAAGTATGTATAGTGAGATAAACAAGAAAATAAATAGCAACAGAATTTAGCTTTGCAATTCAGCCAACGTGCAAAAATACAGGTTAGTAGTTCACTCATATTTGCACTGGAATGCAGAAAATCTGAGGGCTTCTGGGCTCTGCTTTCTTGAGCAGAGTCCAGGGCCACTTATATGTCCACTGTAGCAAAATTTTCTTGATATTTATTACTTTACACCAAGAACAAAGAAGAAAGGTAACCAAAAAAATGTAAACTTAAAAAGAGAATTACTTACCGTCCCTCTCCGGCAACGATGCCAATATTTGATTGAGTTTTTACCTGCACACAAAAATACAGAATTTCAGAACTTAAGAGTAGAATGTACAAGTACTCAATGCTACCGCTATAGCAAGTAGCTATGCGGATCATGATCTACAAGGAGGGGCTAGCGATGAAAGCTTTTTAATTAGTTCTCTTTTAAATTAAAATCAATGGTTAAAGATCTTCTTTTAGTTCTTAAAAAGAAAAGAGAAAAATATGTTACAGGTAAGTTAATAAGAAAGTGGTAGATTGAGAAGGTGGGGAAAATGGAAAATAGATTTATACAAAGAAATAAAAAGAGAAAAGATTTGGTAGATTGTGGTGTTGGTAATCTAAACTAAAAGTTAAAAGAGAAGAAAGAAATCTAAAAGAAATACTTACCTCCTCTGGCCAAATACTTACCTTGAATCTGTGGCGACGATGTTACCTTGAAATGGAGGCAATCAATATATAGCCCATAAGAGTTGATTCCCATCTCTTTCACATTATATCATCAAGACGATACAAGTATGAAATGATACAGACTGAGACTAAAATCCATCATCATGAGCTATCGGTGGCACTCGTAAAAGCAAGACTCTTTCGATACTATAAGACTCACGTGGATTGCGCTTGGTGCCAAAAGGAAAGAAGTAGAAAAGAAGAAGGAGAAAAAGAACACAAAAACAAAGAAGAACATAAAAAATGTACTTTAGATTCAATGTGGTAACAAAAAGAGAAGAGAAGAATAACTTACACCGTGTCACTCTCAGCACAAGCTTCACTCTCGTTCTCTTATGAAACTTTGATCTCCTGTGAATTACATAAATAAAACTAAAAATTACATAAAAAGAAAAAAATAAAAACCTACAATAAAAAGAATGAAAAACTAGCCTAAAATTTATCTTTGCTTGGTCGCTCCTAGAGTCTCTGAAAACCCAGTATTTGTAGGCAAAACCAAACGGGGAGAGCGTACGAAAATAGGGGGAGCAAACGCTTCACCAACAACTTAAACAAAGTCAAGTTTCCACGGCAAGGGTGTGGCTAGGTGGCCACACCCGGGGGTGGTACTCCATGGTTTTGCGATATGACTTTATGTCCTGCCTGATTTGCTGTTTTAGATCTTGAATTTGATGAAACCTCCTTTGATCTTCAGCTTTAATCAATTGATTTGTGAAGATTTATTTTAACTGATTTTCAACCGACTATATCTTCTCTGATTTGCCCTGATTTTCTGATTTCGAATTAATTTTGAATTACATCAAAATTTTGATGGGCTTTTAGGCTCGTTTCTCTTCCCTCTCTCTTAGTAATGGGCCTGCATATAAATTAGACAATAAATAAGATTAAAAATAGAGTTTATTATATAATAAATATGAGAATGTGACAACGAATGTGCAGTATCAATGACCGATCAGAAGTGTCGACAAGCTAGACATTGTACAGACCTGGCTGAGAGCTACCTCAGGTTCTGTCTTTTGAAAGTGTTAACACCAATCCACTCACTAGACCCCATGTGGCCTATTCATGAGCATATTTTCCTGGGAACTTCTATCTATGAGTTCCAAGGAGGGAAGCCCCCTTGAGAACAACCATGCAAGTATTCATCTGCGAGATAACTTCAGCTCGCCCCCATCAGTCAACTACCATCAAGAAGGTTCATCCTCATCGACCAACTGCCCTGCATCCCCAATTGGGAAACTTCCCTCGAGAGGCTTATCCCTAATCAGTAAACTGTCACTCTTATGGCTCATCCCTAATCGGGCAACTACCCTCAGCAAGGTTCATCCTTGATTAGGCTACCATCAGTCTGTTTGTGTTCTTAGGAGGGAAGCCCCACTCGAGAATCATAGTACACACATCTATTTTTTGGTTCTAAAGGCTCATCCTCAATTGAGAAGCTACCTCTCGGATGGCTTATCTCCAATTGAGCAATTGCCTGCTCAGCTCTACAGCTAAGGGCTCCTCTTATTTGGAATCTTATACTTATGTGTTTCGAGAAGGAAAACCCCCACTCGAGTACAATGACTCCAATATTAGCCTTCGGGCTCCAATCGACTTACCCTCCTTATTGGGTAGCCATCCAACCAGTTCATCTTCGTGACTGAAGTTTCACTTCACTCGGAGGTCAGTGCCTAGTGGCCCAGTTCGTCTCCGCGACTGAAATCCTTACTTCACTTGGGGGTCAGCGCCTAGCGGCGCAGTTTGTCTCTGCCACTAAAGTCCTCACTTCTCTCGGAGGTCAACGGCTAGCAGCTCAGTTCATCTCCGCAACTGAAGTCCGCACTTCACTATGAGATCAGTGCCTACCGACCCATTATCTCCACGACTGGAGTTTTCATTTCACTAAAAAAAAATGTCTGTACGCTTAGAGATAAAGATAACATCCAGAGATGGTAACACAGACACATCACATTCTTGCCATCCAGAAGTCACGCCTCCAAAGGGATATGAATGATTGAGGTTTTACCTACACAGAAAATACAGAATTTCAGAATTTAAGAATAGAAGTGCAATGTATGTAACACTACTGCGATAGCAAGTGGCTATTCGGGTTGTGATCCATAAGGAAAAACTTGCGATGGAAGCACATTTTAAGTTCTCTTTTAAGTTCACTAAACATGGTTAAAAGTTCTTCTTTTGTTCTTGTAAAAAAAAATAAAAAATAAAGTCTATGGTTAAGTTAGGAAGAAGGTGGTAGATTGGAGGAAATGGTGATGCTGAAAAATAAAACATCAAGTTAAATGAAGAAATAGGGAGATTAAAGAAAGGATTGTTAATATGCGACTAAATAATCAAAAGAAAGAATAAAACCTAGAAGTACTTACTTACCTCTTTTGGTTGATGACTTACCTTGAACCCTTTGCAAAGACTTATCTTGTCTTGAAAGCAATCAAAACTTGACAAATAAGATTTTTTCTGTTTCCAAACTTAAACTATGAATTCAAATGCAAGCAGAAAATAAAATAGAAATGGTTATCCATCACTATAAGCCATCCAGGGCACTTGCAATGGCAAGGCAGCTCCGATGCTATAGGTTTCATTTGGATTATCATCAAAACCGGGAAGGGAAAGAGTAAGAGAAGAAGAACAACATAAAGTATAACATTCAATTTGAAATAGAGTAACAATGGAAGAAAGGATGAAACTTGCACCGGCGTCACTTCTCGATAAAACCTTCTTCTCTTTCTAACATGAAACTTCTCTCTGGTCTCAATTACATAAATAAAAATAAAAAATTACATAAAAATAAAATGTAAGTGACAAATTAAAGAACATCCTAGCCTATATTCTCTGTTGAATCGTTCCCTATGGGCTCTCTGAATTTTCAGGTATTTATAGTAAAAATGGAAAGGGAAAGAGTGTCTGAAGAAAGGGGGAGTAAACGCTCCCCCAGATATTAAAATATTGAGGTGGATCTGCAAAGCATGCGGCAGATTACTGTAATTTTATAGCCAGATGGCCAAATCCGGGGTGTAGCTGGGTTGGATTTTCTGTTTGCATGTATTATCCTCTTGGTTTCTCTATTTGAGCTCTGGATTTAATGATATCCTCCTTAATCTTTGTGCTAACCAAATGAATGTATATAAATCCAAATTTAATTAGTTTCTATTTTGTGTTATCTCTCTAATTTGCTCTGATCTTCCGTTAAATATTTGTCCCAATCCTTGATTTGAATTTTATCAGAATTTCAGTGGGTTTTTGGGCTATTTTCTCTTCCATTTTCTTTAGTAAAGGCCTGCATTAATTTAGACAAAATACTATTAAAAGCAGTGTTTATTATACCATAAATATGAGAATGTGATGATAAATATGCAATATCAGTTACTGATCACACTCCCACACCTATCTTTTGCTCATCCTCGAGCAAAACCAATAAAAAGTAAAACAGAGCTAACCAGTCTAACTTACTTTTGTAGGAATCACGGTTGCACTTAGCATGTGCAACAAGCCGTTAAACCTCTAGGTTACCTCTAAATGATGAGTTTTATCTCATAAAGGTTTTTAATGGATTACACCCACAAAATCCATAAAGAAAGAGAAACAAAGTGTTAGTATTTTCGAAAAGCATTTTGAAAAAGAGCGAAAATATTTGAAGTATTATCGTAAAATTTCAGCAATCTATAAATTATAGAAAAATCAAAAATTTTCATTTCTAAACTCAATCTTTATTCAAAAACTTGTTATCAATCATGATAAGGAGTCAAACTATGTTTTTTATCTAGTCTATTACTTTATCCTAATTCATATGCACCTATGTGAAAGAGAAATTTTGACTCGGTATTCTTTAACTCTAACTCTAATGCCTTATGTTTGATATTTTTGCTGGTATTATGCCTCAATTTTATTAGGCTTTCTGATCTGCCCATGTAATAAGTCTTTAGTTGGTGACTCCCAAATCGGACGGTCTTAGGACACCGGGTGATAAAACACCCCAAGGAATTAAGAAAAATAAAGCCACAAAACGAAATATTTTTTCTTCATATGATGGACTGCTTTTAGGTGTGAATGCTTTATGAGGCACAAATATCTAGATTAATTAGAGGATTTTTTATATATATAATTTTTTATAAAGCATAAAAATCTTTGTTTTTGAACCCTAAATGTGGAAGTTTATAAAGCATGCATATTTTATTAAAGTAAAAATCAAGACTAAATTACTTTTTTAATTTTTTTCTAACCCTAAAAATCAAACAAATAATGTTATTTTGACCAAGTATAAGAAATCTTAATTATGATTCTCCTATTTCTTAAAATTAACTTAATTTCTTACAAAAAATAGGTCAAAATATCGTTTCTCTTTTCAAAAAGTTTTTAAAAGAAAAGAAAATGTTATATATATTTTTTTTTTTTTAAATAAATGAAAACCTATGTTATGTTAGAATCCTCCCACATACCTATCTTATACATTGTCATCAATATACGAATGAATGCATAAATACATGAAAAAGAAGAAAGGGAGGAAAACATTATCTTAAGGTGGTAGTTCCGCTGGTGGTCAGATTGGGCCAATCGTTACTACCCAATCAAGATAATGTGGTGGTTCACAGAACCCACCTTTATTGACTTCTTTTCTATTTATATATTTACAATCCCTAATATGAATAGGATCATGCAAGATCCTATAATGAAAATTATCCCTTTCATATGCCCAATCTTGAAAAATCATCACAGAGTCATTATGGTCTATACTTATCTCCAACAAAAGAATGTGACTTGGCAGAACGTTGACTTGGGCTCAAGAGTGATAGATTCGGGAGCCATTACTAACTCAGAAAAATCAACTTTGGGTTTGAGAGTTGATTTTGGTTCAAGAGTTGAGTCCAAATCAAAGAATTTAATTTCACATTCTTTTCTCATCAATAAAATGTGACTATCTAAAAGAGGTGGTTCAATTTCAAAATCTATGGAAGCAAGAATCAATGTTGGCTCAGGAAATAGCTCCAACTTGAGTAAGAATACGGGAGTCAATATAGATTCAAAAATTAGAATTGAATCACAATGTTGTGTGTCGGGTCACATTCATGCTCAAGTTCAATTTCATTGAAATGAAAACTTGCCAATTTGTCAATGGGTTGATATTGATCAAGTTTAAAGTTTTGTGGTAAAATTGAATCTTGGTCAAAGTCTTTAAGAAACCATGATTCTTAGTTTTCATCAATATGGCTAGAAGTGTCGAGAATAGTCAAAGATCGAGCCGGGAGAGTTTCCTTATTTCTACACATGTTTCTCAATCGACTAAATCTTACTTATATCATATCGAAAGGGTCGCTTTGGAATTGAATCATGGATTCCATACTCTTTTCTAAGTCGATATGTTCTTTTTGTTGTAGGACTTGAAAAATGGAGTAAGGATCTTGGATTTAAAAATTTTGATGGAATTTTATGTCTTCTAAATTTTGAATTCACCACTCGAGTTCTTCTAAGACTTTCATCATTTTTTCCCAGTCAATTGGTTCTTCTATTGGTTGTTCGCAAAAAAGAGTATATGAAACAGAATGTTGGTAAGGTGGTTGACCATATGACTCAGGGGAGTTGTATCCCCATTGACTCTGTAAAGAATGGTGATAATTATTATAGTCTTATTCATAATATTAGGACTGGGGCATATATTGATTCAGATAAGACCAATTTGTCATACTTTGTTGGTCAAAGTTATGATATGTCGAGTTAGTAATATCTGAGTTAAAAGAGATAAGGGTGAAGTATGGATCACTATTTGCATAGGAATAATTGTGATTATAATTCATATCACTAAAATGTCAAAAAAAACTAAAAACAAGCAAGCAAACAAACAAACAAAGGAAAAAAATCTAGCCTAAGTTAGGGTAGCTCTCAGACCTAGACAACTCCTAACTAGTTAGACTGTTCACAGGAGGTATATTACAGAGCTTGACCACAAGTTAATTGGCCAGGTGGGGGCAAGACCAGTGGGAGGTATTCGTATCTGAACAATGGGCTTAATTATGCCAAACCACTGTTCTTAGAGATTTCGCCTTTCAATCCTAAACCTTTGACACCGATTTGATAGGAGTCAAATTCTGATCAACTTTCCTCTTAGGTGAATCTCCTATTAAGTCCTAGATGTCCCTACGGCCAATGTCTACTCAATTTAAGTTAAAATAGGTTATTGAGTGAGAAGATTGTTTGTGGGCTAAGGGAAGGTAATGACTTTCCCATCTTATCTTGTTTATAAGACAAGCCCTTAATTCAATTTAGTGCAGTGTACAAGTATATAACAAAAAAGTAACACTTAAGCAATATTTTATACAAGAATGAACCATATATTAAATGCTATGCACATATACCTTGGCTCCAGGACCCTTCAACAATAAATAGAAAATATAACGAGATAGGCACGTGCCTAGATACAAAGTCTAGACCATTTTTAGCATTTACAAACACCAAGTTACGGTTGACTTGATTCAGTGTGTGCAAAGTATATTAAATGAGAAACTAAAACATGCAGAAGCTAGATCATTGAAGTTCAGTCACCCTGCAAAAAAGCAAGATGAGTAGTCCTCTCAGTTTGCCACGGGAGCGCGGCATTTTCCGTGTTCGTGTGGCAATACTGAGGTCTTCTGGGCTCTGCTTTCTAGAGCAGAGTCCAGAGGCACTTATATGTCCACTGCAGCTCTCGTTTCCTTGATATCAATCACTGGTCAGCAAAACAAAGAAGAAAGTCAACGAATAAAATAAATTCAAAAAAGTTACTTACGGTCCCTCCCCGGCAATGACGCTAAAATTTGATTGAGGTTTTACCTGCACAGAAAATACCGAATTTCAGAATTTAAATAGAAGTGCAAGGTACTCAACACTATCGCGATAGCAAGTGCTATGCGGATCGTGATCCATAAGGAGAGACTTATGCTGAAAGCATGTTCTAAGTTCTCTTTTAAGATCACTAAAGATAGTTAAAGTTCTTCTTTTGTTCTTGTAAAGAAAAGGAAAATAAAGTCTATGGTTAAGTTAAGAAGTTGGTGGTAGATTGGAAATATGTTTTCAATGTAAACATCATCCTTAGCTTCAATGATGATGTTGTTGAATATTTCACTGATCACATAGTTAACCACTAGGAATTGGTTAGCAATGCTTATTGGCCCAGAGGCCCTTCACTCTAGTTTTGATGATGATTAATTCATGTAGTTATAGTTTACTAATAATCTTGTGATATTTAGTTTCAGATATTTGATCAAGATATTAGTAGATGATTAGCTTCAACAAAGGTGTTTTGGAGCTTTCACATGTTGATTCAAGAGCTCGCGCGTCAAGATCGCATCTAATACTCGGTTGGAGTCAAGCTCATTGGATCGCGTTTTGGATCGAGTCGACTTGGAGAAAGAGTTCTACAAGAAAACTTCAGTATTGTGTTTAGTTTAGTATGTTTAGATCATTGTAAAGATTAGATAGTGTTGATTTGCACAAGTTCACATACACACACAAGTTTAAAGGTTATTGGTTTTGGTTTTTGGTTAACCGATATTGGATTTCATGTCAAAAATATAGATATAATATCTTTCAGGTATATTGAATTCTATCCATATACAATATGCTTCAAAGTTGTTTCAATATCATGCTTTTGTATTTTCATGAGTTTTGGAGAAAACGGTTTTCAATTTCAAAAATCTAAGTTTGAAAAATACCGATTTTGTATTTAAGCCAAATTTCAATATCACAAAAATAGTTCAAATTGTTTATAATATGTGTTAAAATTTTGTCACACATATCTGTATTTCAAATATATTACAAGAACCTATTTTTGCGGAATTTATGTGATTTTATGAGATTTTATGGAAGTCAAAATACCAAGTTTTTAATCCCCAAAAACTGGACCTGGCTTTTCTGCCGGTCGACCGGACGGTCGACCGATGCAGAAGTCGGTCCTCGGTCGACTGGTCCAGTCAACCGATGTGCACAGACGTGCACAAAGCCATTTGGCTGGAAGGCCCATTCGACCGACCCGGTCGACCACCAGAGAGCTTTGCTCTCTGAAAATGGCCCCGGTCGACTGGGCGATCGACCGGCACAGAGCCTCTGCTCTCTGTTTCCAGGCCTCAGTCGACTGGCTGGTCGACCGATGGCACAACGGTCGAAGATCTGATGTTGGCCGGTCGACCGGGCGGTCGACCGACAGCAGAAAAATTCTGCTGTCCTGGCCCAACGGATAGTTTTTGTTTTGGGTTATAAATACCCACTTCTTTGGGCTGTTTTATATAAGTTTTTAGAGAGCAAAAATTTCCATCTTTACAAGTGTTTAACAATAAGTTTTTAAAAGAGTTTTGGGCTTAAAGATTTGATCTTTATTTGTTTTAAAAAGGGTTGGAAAACTCAAAGAAAAATAGAGTCTTTGGGAATTGGTTTTTGATCTTCATTTGTATAGCTATTCTAGAAGTTTTCTCAAGAATTTTTCTTTGTGATTTTGATTTCCAAACTCTTTATTTTTCTCACACTTGAGCTATCTATCTATCCTATCTATTAGGATCAATTTTGTGAAAAATTTGGTTTGTGGTTGTTGATACCACCAAGAGTTGTAAACCTCTCTACTTTGTGTTATCCCTATAGTGAGAGGTGATTGTGTTGATATCCCTCTAGTGAGAGGTGATTGTAGAGATTGTGTTGTTATCCCTCTTAGTGAAGAGGTGATTGTTGGAGTTGTGGCTTTGTGCCTTATCCCTCCTGTGTGAGGTCGATAGTTGGTTGGCTAAGTGTCCATCCCTCTAAGTGTAGAGGTGATTTGTATTGTGCCTTGCCTCTTGTGTAGATGTTGTATTGTTAGAGAGAGGAGTTGTATACTCTCAGTTTGTATTACCCAAATCCTCAGCGGAGGTTCCCTGTGTGGAAAGTCCTGTGTGGACGCTATAGTTGAAATCCTTCTGTGTGAAGGCAGGGACGTAGAGCAGTAGCTCGAACCTCAAACATATCTTGGCGTTTGCATTTGATCTACTATCTCTAAACTCTCTTTCTTATTTTGTGCATTGTATCATATTGTTCATATCATGTATATGCTTGGGTTAGTTTGTGTGCCATACTTGTGTTAAACCAAGAGAGCTTCATATAGCACCTCAACTCTTATTCAGAGGAATCAAGAGGAGTTAGTCTAGAGCCCTTCACTGAGAATTCGGCTACACTTTTTGGTTACACTAAGTGTGTTGCAATTAGTTTCTAAATTTCGCATTATTTGTTATTAGATTACCCTTACACCTATTCACCCCCCTCTAGGTGTATTTCAATTGGTATCTGAGCCTACGCTCCTGTATTAGGTTTAACCACCTAGGAGTGAGATCTTGGTTTGCTAATCGAGTATTTGCATTTGCACACAAACTTGTTTACACACACTCATGGATTATCTTGCACCTCACATGTTTGATGTTTCTAACATAAAAATGTGAAAGTATAGGATGAGTATGTACCAAAAACCTTAGGATTGCATGTTTTCATTGTCACTACCAAGAAATCTTATCTTGGTAATAGCAAGCATATAGAGGCCAATGCACAAGTCTTAGAGGCACTAAGGAGCACTCTAAGTAAAGATTATATTTCTATGGTTTCTCATTGTGATTCTGTCTTTGCAGTGTGGAACACCTTGACCTTTTCAAAACTTCAAATGCCAAACATTATGGAGAAGGAATCTAGTGAGGATGAGTCCGACCAACATTGCTACATGGTCCAAGGGAATGACTCCCTTGAGGTAAACTCGGACACCCATCTAGATAATTGTGCTAGTTCTTCCTGTAGTGATGATTATGTTGACGCCAATGCATTAAATGAAGAACTATCCATTGTTTGTGAGAACCTATTACAAAAATACAAACTCTTGAAAAAGAAAACCTTTAAATTAAATAAAGAAAATGAAATTTTGGTTTCAAAACTTGATTTGGCGTTGCAAGAGAAGGTTGAGATTTCAAATGAACGTGACTCATTGAAATCCCAACTTGATCTTGCCCTAAAAGAAAATGAAATCTTGAAAATAAAAATACTTGTGATGAAGTTTTGAAGTGAAATGAAGTTCTATTTTCAAAACTTGTTTTTGTTTTAAAAGAAAATGATTCTTTGAAAAAACAAAATTATTTCTATTTCAAAAGAATTGGATTTGGTTTCAAAGGAAGATAAAACTTTAAAAAATGATTTAAACTCACATGTTTTCCATGCTAGTATCGCTTCACCTTCTAGTATATCCATTGCATGCTAGACCTCTTCTTCTTATATTGAAAATGATATATCCATATTAAAGAAGACTGTAGATTGTTTGGGCTCCACTTTGAGCCAATGTGCCATGAATCACACACGGTTGGAATCCATGTTTCGAAAGAAACAAGTTCCACATATGCATGCTCACCATACACGGCATACACATGCTTCTCATACTCACACTCATGACACCATGTATGCTCATGTGTACACTTGTACACATTGTGGACGTAAGGGCCACCTTGCAAGATTTTGTTATGACAGAGTACATAATGAAAATTTTGCAAATAGATTTGTTTGGGTTATGAAAGATGCTAACCCCTATGGACCCAAAAGAGTATGGGTACAAAAGCCACTCCTAATTTAATTGATGTAGGTGTGGGCTCTCACATGACGTGAGAGGCATTGGTGCCTTGAGGTGAATGCGTTTCGAGCTAAATGGTGACAGTTTTGGATGCATCACTTTCAAGGGGAGTTTGGTGGGAGGACCACAGTTGTTTGGAGAATTTAGAGATGTGCCTTAATGGTTTTGGTAACAATCTCTTACTCCCATTTTGTTTACATGCTTGCATATTGTTGATTTTAGCATGTTTTGGTGTTTTATGATTATTATGTTAAATGCCATTATAATTAGACTGGTGACATACATGATTAGTATTTGAGATACACCCATGTTTAAATGGATTATTACTTTAGTGTTCTCTTTATAGTTTAACTATTGTGTATATTATAATTCTAAATCACGTGCATGTACATATTAATCATGTTGGTTTATGTTTTCATTTTATACTTCATGTTTTAATTACATGTTTAAATGTAACCTTCATTAAAACTTATGTATATACTTGTACATCTAGTGAGCCACAAATTTATTATTATATGTTTGTACTTAATTTCTCATTTGTACCCATTAGATGTACTAGTATAGCCTAGTTTTGATGATTCATGCATTTCAAACTTGTATTCCCATTTTGTACATGTTTTCATATGTTTTACTTCATGTATTGTTAAATTGTTTAAAACTTTGGATATACATGTATATCCTTGAGTCATTTGCTTTTCATGCAAATTTTATTATGGACTCATTTGTGTTTAAGGATATGTATGTATACCTTTAGATTTAGATAAAACATACATATACCTTAGAGTTAGTATTATTTTGTAAAAATTAAATTTTCATATTTTTCATGTTTACAAAAGAATTTCATATTGAGCTTTATTGCCTATTTTCATGATTTTGTGATTACATGATTCTTACACTCACATTACTTGATGTTTTCTCATGACTTTGATTTCATGAGTATGATATGTGCTTTATAGACTTTGAGTGTCAATGATCGTGTGACTTGCATATTTTTCATGGAATATATTTTTATTTTATTCCTCACTTGAAGGATTTCGTACTAGTTTTCTAGATTATCATAAAAGTAGTTGCGTATTTCTTTGTTTTGGAAGTGTTTTTTAATTATGCTAAAATTATTTTCAAACTTATTTTTGAAAACCCCTTCCATCGAAGGGTGGACGGATGGGCGACCATGCCTTATGAGCCAAATTGAAAATCTTTTTAACATGTGCATGAAAGGGAGGTATTTTTTAGTTATACACTTGATCCTCATTGTGTTTTTCATTTGGTATCTCAATTGATATTTATTTTGTACACTCATATGTTTTCTATATATGTATGCTTCAAACTTCAAATAGTATCAATTTCGATTGGTATTCACATTTTCATACATACATATGTGATTTGATTGTGCTTACTATATCTTACATTTTAAAGTACAAATTATGTTTATGTTAAGCTTAATTTAGTTCTTAATGATAATTATTTTTCAATTGGTATCTTGTACAAGCTTATGCATGATTTTTATTGGTATTTCATAAAGGGAAAAAAATTTATGTTTTATCTTTCAAATTGGTATCTTTCAAATTGGTATCTTTCAATAGATTTCATTTTCAATTGATATCTTACTCCCATTCTTTATGATAAAAATTACTTTATTTTGGTATATGCTAACATTTTTAATATTGGTATCATGTTTCAGTTTACATTGGTATCTATATTGATATGAGTTATGCTTACCTAAATCAATTTGGTTTTTACTTTCAATTGATATCAAAAACTTACAAGACATTTTTTTGGTATCAAGTTACTTTAAAATTGATTGTTACCTTCAATTTGTATCAAGATTTTCTATATATATATATCTTTCAATTGATATGAAAAATATACAATGTGTCATTTTCTATTGGTATCAAAATTTACAAGATTCTTTTTAAATTGGTATCAAGATATTTTCACATTGGTAGCTTTTAGTACCTTAAAATTTTTGTTTACTTTCAATTGGTATATTAAAAATGTTTTGTTTATTTTTCATAGGTATCATAAATTGGTATCATGATGTTTCGATGTATACTTTCATCCTAAATTGATATATTTTTCAATTGGTATCATAATGTTTTGATCTGTATTGCTTATATGCAAGGGAAGCTTAACATCTTCTCTATATATAGATTCATGTTGAGTGTATGTCATATTGAAGTGATTGACCTTTCTTTGATATGTAGTACACGTGTATAGTAGGAGCTTCACATCTCCTTTTATACATTGCATATTATGTTTTATGTGGTTAGGGTTCAGTCATCTCTTTTCATATAAATGCATGTATGCAGGGGGAGTTAACTTAACGTCTCTCCTCTTCATGAATATATATCGCATATATATCTTTATTGTTTAATTTGTTTTCACCCCTTTGTTGATGATTGACAAAAAGGGGGAGAGAAATTCGGAGAATGATTATATATGCATGTTTACTTACAATTGATTTCAATATGCATGTTTATATTTACAATTGGTATATGCATATATGTTTTATTTATGCAAAAGGGGGAAGCATTCTTCACTTATGCATGTTTATGTTTGAGCATTCATTACATATCTTCATGTTTATTGCTATGCATGAGTTAAGGGGGAACTTCTGTGGAGCTTAACTTTAATCCATGTATATATAACTCCATGAGTTTTGTCATCATCAAAAAGAGGGAGATTGTAGCCCCAGAGGCCCTTCACTCTAGTTTTGATGATGATTAACTCATGTAGTTATAGTTTACTAATAATCTTGTTATAATTAGTTTCAGATATTTGATCAAGATATTAGTTGGTGATTAGCTTCAATAAAGGTGTTTTGGAGCTTTCACATGTTGATTCAAGAGCTCGCGCATCAAGATCGCATCTAGTACTTGGTTGGAGTCAAGCTCGTTAGATCGCGTTTTGGATCGAGTTGACTTGGAGAAGGAGTTTTACAAGAAGACTTCGGTATTGTGTTTAGTTTAGTATGTTTAGATCATTGTAAAGATTAGATAGTGTTGATATGCTAAAGTTCACATACACACAAGTTTAAAGTTTATTGGTTTTAGTTTTCGTTAACCGATATTAGATTTCATGTCAAAAACATAGATATAATATCTTTCATATATATTGGATTCTATCCATATACAATATGCTTCAAAGTTATTTCAATATCATGTTTTTGTATTTACATTAGTTATGGAGAAACGGTTTTCCATTTCAAAAATCTAAGTTTAGAAAATAACGATTTTGTATTTAAGCCAAATTTTAATATCACAAAAATAATTCAAATTATTTATAATATGTGTTGAAATTTTGTCACACATATTTGTATTTCAAATATGTTGCAAGAACTTATTTTTGTGAAATTTATGTGATTTTATGGGACTTTATGGAAGTCAAAATACCAAGTTTTTAATCCCCAAAAACTGGACCTGGCTGTTCTGCCGGTCAACCGGATGGTTGACCGATGCAGAAGTCAGTCGACCGGTCCGGTCGACCGATGTGCATAGACGTGCACAAAGCCATTTGGCTGGAAGGCTGGTCGACCGACCCGGTCGACCGCTAGAGAGCTTTCCTATCTGGAAATGGCCCCGGTCGACCGGGCGGTCGACCGGCAGAGAGCCTCTGCTCTCTATTTCCAGGCCTTGGTCGACTGGCCGGTCGACTGATGGCACAAGTGTCAAAAATCTGACCATTGGCCGGTCGACCGCGTAGTCGATCGACAGCAGAAAAATTCTACTGTCCTGGCCCATCGGATATTTTTTGTTTTGGGTTATAAATACCCACTTCTTTGGGCTATTTTATATAAGTTTTTAGAGAGCAAAAATTTCCATCTTTACAAGTGTTTAACAATAAGTTTTTAAAAGAGTTTTGGGCTTAAAGATTTGATCTTTATTTGTTTTAAAAAGGGTTGGAAAACTCAAAGAAAAATAGAGTCTTTGGGAATTTGTTTTTGATCTTCATTTGTATAGCTATTCTAGAATTTTTCCCAAGAGTTTTTCTTTATGATTTTGATTTCCAAACTCTTTATTTTTCTCACACTTGAGCTATCTATCTATCCTATCTATTAGGATCAATTTTGTGGGAAAATTAGTTTGTGGTTGTTGATACCATCAAGAGTTGTAAACCCTCCCTACTTTGTGTTATCCCTCTAGTGAGAGGTGATTGTGTTGATATCCCTCTAGTGAGAGGTGATCGTGGAGATTGTGTTGTAATCCCTCTTAGTGAAGAGGTGATTGCTGAAGTTACGGCTTTGTGCCATATCCCTCTTATGTGAGGTAGATAGTTGTTTGGCTAAGTGCCCATCCCTCTAAGTGTAGAGGTGATTTGTATTATGCCTTGCCTCTTGTGTAGAGGTTGTATTGTTAAAGAGAGGAGTTGTGTACTCCCGGTTTGTATTACCCAAATTCTCAGTGGAGGTTCCCTGTGTGGAAAGTCCTGTGTGGACGCTATAGTGAAAATCCTTCTGTGTGAAGGCGAGGACGTAGAGCAGTGGCTCGAACCTCGAAATATATCTTGGCGTTTGCGTTTGATCCACTATCTCTAAACTCTCTCTCTTATTTTGTGCATTGCATCATATTGTTCATATCATATATATGCTTGGGTTTGTTTGTGTGCCATACTTGTGTTAAACCAAGAGAGCTTCAATAGCACCTTAACTCTTATTCAGAGGAATCAAGAGGAGTTAGTCTAGAGCCCTTCACCAGGAATTTGGCTACACTCTTTGGTTACACTAAGTGTGTTGCAATTAATTTTTAAATTCCACATTATTTTTCATTAGATTAGCCTTACACCTAATCACCCCCCTCTATGTGTATTTCAGTGCTATCTAGTGCATATCTGATGAAGATAGAATCAACAATCTTAAGACTGATTTTCTTTTTCTTCAATTTTGTTATTGAAATCGTAGGCAGGCAATCCAGATTTTAAAGAATTGGATGTTAGAAGTTCTCCCTTTTCAACATTCATAGGGAGTAATATCAGAGTCTCTTTGGGGATCCCTATTGAGAATAAAATAGCCAAAGAGGATAGCTTCATCTCAGAAGTTCTCGGATGCACCTGAGCTGAGTAACATGCAATTAACCATATCCATCAGTGTTCTGTTCTTTCTTTCAACTATACTATTGGACTGAGATGTGTAGGGAGCAGTTACCTCATGAAGATGTTAGCCCAAAGGCCTTTTACCTTAGTTTTAATGATGATTAACTTATAAAGTTAAGTTTGCTAATGATCTTGTATTTATATAGTTTCACATATTAATCAAGATCTTAGGAGGTGCTTAGCTTCAACAAAGGATTCAAAGCCAGTTTTAGAGCTAACAAATATTGATTCAAGAGCTCACACGTCAAGATCACATCTGCCACTCGGATGAAGTCAAGCTCATGGATCGTGTTTGGATCGAGTCGACTTGGAGATAGAGATCTTTAAAAAGACTTCAGTTTGTTTTAGTTTTGTTTTAGATCTTGTGTAAAGATAGACAAGTTTTGATATGCTCAAGTTTACACACAAACAAGTTCAAAAGTTTTAATTTCAGTTTAACCATTTTTTATTTTCAAGAACATATATGGTTTTCATGAATAGATAGAATCAAAATAAGTTTACATGATTTTATGTATGTTGGATTTCATCCACATACATCTATGTTTCATATTGCTTAAAAACTTATTTTGATGATTCTAGTTCATGGTTTCAAGTTTTGTTTTTAACAAAACTTATTTTTAGATTTAATATCAAAAATATAGATATATCATTTACATATGCATTGGATTCTATCCATACACACTATGGTTCAAAAAGTGTCTCTATATCATGTTTTTGTATGGATATAATTTTTGGAGAAAACATATTTTTATTTCAAAAACTAAGTTTCAAAAAATATAATTTTTGTTTAAAGCAAATATTTCCTTACCTCAAAAATAGTTCAAATAGTTTGTAATATGTGTTGATTTTTCATCACATATTTATACTTCAAATATGGATAAAAACTTATTTTCGTAAATTTTATGGAGTTTTATGGGATTTTATAGAGATTAAACAAGTTAGATTTCAAACCCTATAATCCCAGCTTGAGTCTGCTGGCGGTCGATCGGCCGGTCGACCAGACCAACACTCAGTCTATCGGTCGGTCAACCGATGTGCACAAGACGTGCACATAAGACTTGCCTATAAGGCCGGTTGACCACACAGTCGATCGACTGAGAGACCAGAGGTCTCTGTTTGGCACGGTCGACCGGGCAGTCGACTGATAGGCAATTTTGCCTAGGGGCCGGTCGACCAGGCGGTCGACCGACAGTGCCAAATGGTCAAATTTTTGACCGTTGGCCGGTCAACCGGGCGGTCTACCGACTGCCCGTTCTGGGGAGTTTTTGACCCCACCGGCTAGGTTCTCCTAGGGCCTATATGAAGGGGTTTTATAGACTGTTTTGATTAAAAATTTTCAACGAAATTTTTATCAATTTTCTAGTGTCTTCTTACCTATTTTCTAAAGTGTTTCAAAACAAGTTTTGAGCTTCAATTCGTAATTTTTATTTGTTTTTAAAGTGTTAGAAAAATTCAAAGAAAAAGAAGTCTTTGAGAAACTTGTTTTGTGCTTTATTTTCCATAGCTATCTAGAGATTTTCTCAAGTATTTTTCTTTGTGATTTTCTTTTCCAAATACTTTGTTTACTCACACTTGAGCTATCAATTCTATACCAATCTATAGGATCTTGTTTTGTTAGAAAATTTTGTTTGTGGTCTTTTGAGATAACTAAGATTGTGTTTGTGATTATTAAATCACTAAGTTGTATTTTCATCTTTGCTTTGTGCTCCCTTTTGTGTAGCGGTGATTGTGCTTCTTCTTGTGTAGAGGTTTGAGAGTTAGGGTTTTGTACTCCAAGTTTGTATTTATAATTCCTCAATGGAGATCCTTTTGTGGAAGGTCCTGTGTGGGCATAGTGAAAATTCTTCTGTGTGAAGGCGTGGACGTAAAGCAATGGCTCGAATCTCGAAACATATCTCAGCATTTGCATTTGATCCACTATTTCTCAACTCTCTCTCTCACATATCTTGCATTGCTTTGCATTGTTCATATCATATACATGCTTGGTATTGGTTGTGTGCCCACACTTGTGTTGAATCAAAAGAGCTTCTAATAGCACCTCAGCTCATAATTTGGAGGAATCTCGAGGAATAGTTTCAGAGCCCTTCACGGAAAATTCAGGTTCACTCTTGGTTACACATAGTGCGTTAGCAATTACTTTTTAATTCCACATCATTTAACCTAGATTAGCTTGTATACCTATTCACCCCCTCTAGGTGTACTTTTAGAATAATGTTGTGCTCTTGGCAGAACTTGATCGGAGCGGAACGAGCACTTTAAAATGTGTGTTTTAGGAAATCAATGAAAAGCTTGTGTGTGCTAATGTTCCCTCGATACTTCCGTTATAGCATTGGCTCAACGGGTCGAATCCAGAGGGATGGAAGGCGATAGAAGCATTAACAGTTTATGTTCACGTCGGTTGTTATGTTAACAAGTTCTTCTTTGTTAGAATGAGAAAAAGAAAAAGAAAAGAAAAGAAATTCAGAAGTGATAGATGAGAAGGTGATGAAATGGTGATGTGAAAACAAAATAAGAAGTGGTTTAGAAAATAAAATAGAAAAGAAGATGAAGCTTGTGGTAAAGAAAATGAAAATAAAGGTGAACGAAGAAGATGGTGAAAACAATGATGAAAAGATAAAAGAAGAGTTTTGAAATCAATTTTTAAAACAAAGTAAGAAGAAAGGAGAATACTATGAAAGAAATCTCATGGTTTCTAACTACTAATTACTCCACTAACATGCTAACCTCTTAGTGATAGTTGCCTCACATAGATCCTTGGCCGTTACTAGTCCTTAGCTTCAAGAGACGATACAAAGTATGGCAAATAAGATGGTTCTTCATATTCAAACTTGCATCAAGAGAAAGCTAATATAAACATTAGATCATCAAAACTATTAGAAGCAAGTATGAAATAAGAGAGTTAGCTTGGTTAGCAAGTTAGATGTTAGAACCCATCATCATGAGCCATCAATGGCTCTTGCAAGAGCAAGGCCTTGTAGAGGCTATTAGATTCATGTAGATTATCAGTAAGTGGTTACCTAGTTAGTGGTTAGTAGTTAGTCACCATGAGAGAAAATCTAGTTAAGCATCATGTAGAAGATGGAGAAGATTACAATAGAGAAGAAAGGAGGCATCTTTACATAGATTGTCACCATATATTACATCAATATCTCTCTATCTCTCTCTGAATCTCTCTGCCCTACTACAAGATATAAAAAGGAAATGAAATACAAAATAAAAGAAGAAGAAAATCGTAATCTACAATTAGAAGAGAGAAAACCTAGCCTAAATCCAAATTTGCTTCTGTTTCGGGCCTCTACAGGGCTATTTATAGGCAAAAGCGGTTTCTAGAAGGAGAGACAGGGCCACGCGTCGAAGATCGACGCGTGGACCCACCACATTGCCACAGAAATGCGGCATTTGCCGCATTTTCGCAGCAAAACCAGGGACTTAGGTCCCTGGTTTTGGCGAGGAACTTCTCCTGGCTTCGAGGACCTTCCTAGTATATTCGGATTCTGGTAGTTTTGCTCGGATCTTCATCTGACGTGCGCAAGGGTCTAGGTTCAATGCATCTTCGAAAAGCTCCCTTACTTGGCCTCCAAGAAATCTAGATTTAATTACCCAAAAATGGGTTTAATTAAGCTCTTATTACCCTTTTGCCCTCCTTATCTTGATTATCTGCAAGAGAGACCAAAACACGATTTAGACCGACATTTTATTTATAAATCAGTAGGAAAATGCGATATAATAATGTAGAATTGTAGACTAATCAGTACTTAGTCAATTCATTTGAGGCATACTCCCCGCACGATCAGATCTTATAACTTTTATCATCTTTTCAAGTTATTTTTCAGCTTCGACTTTATACACCTTGAACCAATTGATTACTTCATCCTTAGACTTGAGAAGATAGATATAACATAATTTGGAGTATTCATCAATGAATTTCACAAAATATCTTCTACCGCCTCAAATGAGAACTCTGTTCGAGTCAAACACATCACTGTGAATAAGTTCGAGGAGTTCATAATTTCTTGCAATAAAATGAAATGGTGTTCGGATATATTTTTCTTGAACACATATTTCACATTTAGAAGATGAGTCAAATGAAGATTTAAGAATGAGATTCAAGTTAATTATTTTCTTGAAAGAATTGATGTTAATATGTCCCAATCTTTCATCTCAGATATCACAAGACTCAATATTCAAAGCAACAGGAATAGAAATTTCATTATCAGAAGAATTTATTACATTGAGATGGAAAAGACTATCACAAACAAAACCCTTTATAATGAAAATATTAGATTTGGAGATTACAAACTTATTGGATCTTTCACAATCCTACAGTCAGCTCTAAGAAGTGAAGATTCACTTATCAGATTCCTCCAAAATGTGGATACATGTGGGACGCCTTGAAGAGTTAGAGTTTTTATGGAGGTCATCTTCAGATCAATGCTTCCAGTTCCCATTATCTCTCTGGTGGAGTCATTTGTCAGACTCACGCTTCCTCCACATTATTCCTGATATGATTTAAACTAGGAGCGATTAGTACAAATATAAATATTAATTTTTGGCTCTAACCACTAGTCTGAAAGAAGGTGATTTAGCTAACAAATGGAAGAGAAACTTCTAATCTAAAGAGTTGGAGTTCAATTCCACCATGGCAATTTGTTCCATTTTCTCTTTGTTGAGCATTGACTGGTTCCTTCTTGCGGTTGAAACTTTGAGGCACCAAGTGATTCGTTATCCCACAGATGTAGCAGAATCTTTCATCGGTCTACTGAACAGAGGTTTTGGTTTAAAGGAGAAAGATTGAGAAGGTTTAAAAGAAGAGGAGTTTGCATGGGGAGAAGAATGAAAATGATTGGGTTTTTTAAACTTCTTTCCCTTGGGATTCATGCTTAACCTCCACCAAGTTCACTTTAATTTTCATATCTGAGTTGGTCTTGGAGTTTTGCCTATGCTGGTCTTCTATGGGAATCACTTTTAGGGCTTAAATAAGGGTAAGATTACCTTACTTGAAGGATGGAGTTTATCAATGAGACATGATACCTTATAATCATTAAAGAATTGATGTCCTTTCGATTGAAGGTGTTAGATATAATGTTGAAATTTAGAAAGTTGATCATTAATTGGTTTACTATCAGTCATCATGAATTTATTGAAAGAGAAGGAGGTTCATCTTTTGATTCTAGCATCATCTAGGTCATATTCATCCCCAAGAGCTATCCATAGTTCTTAAGCACTCTTATATTTATAATAAATGTCATATAGACTATCATTGTTCGCCCAAAGGCCCATCGCTCTAGTTTTGATGATGATTAACTCATGTAATTATAGTACTAATGATCTTGTATTTAAATTAGTCTCAGATATTTGATCAAGATCTTAGTTGGTGTTTAGCTTCAACAAAGGATTTAAAGTCAAGTTTTGGAGCTAGCACGTGTCGATTTAAGAGCTCGCGCATCAAGATTGCATCAAGTACTCAAGAGGAGTCTAACTCATTGGATCAACATTTGGACCAAGTCAAGAAGAAGAAGAAGACCTTCAAGAGAAGACTTATGTCTAGGTTTGTTTGTAGTAAGATTTTGTTTTTAGATAAAATGTAAATGATAGATTAGTTGGTGGATTGCTCAAGTTCATATACACTCACGCACAAGATTTATATGTGTTTTTATAAAAGAGTTTTTGTTTGAGAAAAATACCGGTTTGGTTTTTAAGCTTCAAAATATACATGTGTATTATCAAAACCTATTTTAGAGCTTAATGTCAAAAATATAGATATTTCATCATATGTGTAGTGGATCATATCCATACACACTAAGCTTAAAAAGTGTTTAGAATATTTTATTCTTGTATTTGGAGAAGTTTTGAAAAAATCGATTTGGAAAATACAGATTTTTGTTTAAGGCATAACTTTCATATTACAAAAATAGTTCAAAATGTTTGTAACATGTTTTGTTTTTTGCTCAAACATATTTGTATATAAAGTATATCACTGAACTTATTTTTATAGAATTTATGGGATTTTAGTGAAGGTAAAAAGCTAAGTTTCTAATCCCTGAAAATAGCTGGACTGCCTTCTGCCGGTCGACCGACGTGCACAGCCAAGGGTCAGTCAACCACACAGTCGACCGCCAGAAAGCCTCTGCTCTCTGGAAATGGCCCGGTCGACCGGGCGGTCGATCGCTGGGTCATTTGCCAGGCAACGGTCGACCGGCCGATCGACCGCTGGCACAATAATCAGAAATCTGATCGTTGGCCGGTCGACCGCCAGCGGTCCAGATTGCTGATTTGGACCCCACGGCTAGATTTTGGAGGCCTATATATTGGGGTTCCCTTGGACTGTTTTTCACAAGATTTCAAGAGAGTTTTTGGGCTAGTTTTTTCTACCTATATCAGTGGTTCTATCCACATGTTTTAGAGCCAATATTTTCAAATCAAAAGGAGAGTTTATCAAGAGTTTTCAAAAGTGATTTCTTGAGTTTTTTACTACCAATTCAATCCTAGTTTTTCTCACACATACTTGAGCTTTTCATTACTATATCAATCCTATAGGAGAGTTGTTGTGAGAGTGATTTTAGGTGATCAAAATGTTTAGATCACCAAAGTGTTCATTCTTGTTTTGAGGAGGCAGACTTGCGAGTTTGCATTGTTTCGAGTTCTAGTGAGAGCTCAGTGTAGAGGTGCGGCCTCGACAAGCTAGTGTGCTTGCGGTGTGTAGTTCTTGCGGGAACAGAGAGGGACTAATGAGTCCATGGAGTTCTAGTGTGAACTCGTTGTAGGTGTTGCGGCACCGAGTGATCTGGTGGGATCGGTTTATAGTAAAATTCTTCATAGTGTTGAAGATGGGGACGTAGAGCAAGGGTGCTCGAACCTCGAAACATATTTCTCGTGTTTGCGATTGCTCTCTCTCTCTCTATCTCTCACTTGTGTTTATATCTTACATGCTTATATTGCTTTCATATTTATATGCTTGATATATCTTGTGCTATATTGTTATATGCTTGGGGATTGGCTGCTCACACTTGTATTCAACCAAGAGAGCCATAGCGGCACCTCAACTCTTATCTAGAGAATCTTGAGGAGTTAGTCCAGAGCCCTTCACCGGGAATTCAGCTACACTCTTAGGTTATACCTTGGTGTGTCTAGCTTAATAGTTTTTAGTTTGCATAAATAGTTTTTATTCCACATTAATTCACCATTAGATTAGCTAGTCACCTATTCACCCCCCCTCTGGGTGATTTCAGAGTGCACTAAAAATTCTATAGAGATAATGATAGTCAATTTTCTCATATTTCAAATAGATGTAGGAGGAAAGAGTTGTCGGAGGAGTTCAAAAGGAGAAGATCCAATAAATGATGGTTTAGAAGAAGGTGCAAAAATGGTGTCATCTATGACTGATATGATCCCTAAGGTGGTCAACTAGTATTTCATTTGGTTTGCCCACCTCTTAAAGTATGTACCAGAGAATTTCTCCGATTTAACACCCATGGAATGATCAGGGTAGCCATAGTGACGGGATGGTGCTATCTGAATTTTTATTTCAAAATTATTCAAAAATATCAAAATTTAGTTTATTTGGTAGCTTTTAAAAATAGTGTATAATTCTTTTTTAATTATGTGACCAGTGATTCTAGTAAAATATAATTTGTGTCAGGTAATACTAAGTTGCAGAAGTTGACCAGTTTAATGTTTTCTAAGGTTGTAGGATTAATCAAGACCCAATTTTACCAGTTCAATTGGCCAAGTCGGCGTAACTCAGGTGGGAGATTTTTCGTACTTAGCGTTCCTTAATTAACAAAAGTCACACAGAGTACCTTTCCTTAATTAAACACAAACTGAATAAAATTTTAGGAAAAGATTACCCTTTTAATTTCTTAATTAATACCTAGTATAAACTTGTAGGAAGCAAATCATTGCAATTAATTCTTATACTAAGTTTGCAGGAAACAAGTGTAGAGCTCTTATGTGATATGAAAGTTATTTCTATCGCAGCATTAAAGCAGCTACTTTGCAGACTAACTAATTACTAGTTAGAAAGAGATAATAAAACTAATATCTTAATTAATTGCTCGTACAATATCAGTAAAAGAAAATAACAAACTAATTAACTACTATGCAGGAATAAATCATTATGCAAAATGATAACTTTTAGACAAGATCCTATTACATAAAAATCTTTTAACATTAAGTTATCTAGTAGAAAAGGGACAAATATTAAATCAGGTTGAAAGAATCTTGCAACAAGATAAGAGTTTACAATAATAAGATAAGATAAAATCTAAATAGTTTAAAAAGATCTTATAAATAATTTTATAAATCTTGTAATAAAATGATTTATGAAATCTTTAAGGATAGATAAAAATTGAAAAATAAGATCCTTTAACAAATTTGATAAGAAGTTATAGTAGAATTTATATCTTGAAAATTTGATTTTATGAAAATAGATTTCAATAAATTTGCTCACGAATTTTTGCAAGAATTAAATAATTTCTATTGCAAGAACAACTTTAATAACATGAAACATGTAAATGATTATATTGCATGAAAAAGTCTTGTATTAAAAGATTTATTGCATGAAATATTATTAAACAATAATCTTTCTTCTAGATTGTAGGATATATAACAGTATTTTTCTAAATTTTAAATCATGCAATAAATCAAATCATAAATCTTTTAATCAAATTAAGTACTTATCCTAAGAACTAATATAACAAATTAAAGAAAAAATAAATTGCTGGCCTTAGGTGACATAGTCGTGTAGAAGCATTGCTCTAGAAGAAAGTTGGTCGCTTCTTCTTTCGGACCTTGAAGTGACCTCCTCTCCTAGCGGTAAAAACTCCTCCATTAGTTCACCAGCGCCTAACTGAGGACGATGAGTTAGGACTCTGCTTAGACGAAGAGTCATTGCCCGAAAGTGAAAACAAATGTTTGAGAAATCACCAAAAAAATGAATCAGAAAATCACAATTGTCTACCAGAATTTTTGTAAGAATTTTGAGGGAGAAAGAGACAGGGTGACTTTAGCTGTTTCGTGTAAAAAGATATGTACAAAGATAAGATCTATTTATAGCTCTCTACTGGCCTTTCTGTTTGTAACAGCCCCGAGAGAATAGTGCAAACGTACGAGTTATTACGACGTGCAGATCTGATTCTCTTTGAACGGGTCCACAAAGAATAATCTCAACAGATTTATAAATCAAAATTTAAATAGATAAAATCAAAACTATGTTTGTACGCACACATAGATGTACACACATATACACCTGCACACTTACAAGCTTATTTATCATGCTTATTATTTGATTATGCTGGGTGGGTTTATTTTAGTTGATTTGGCTATTGAGCATGACAATTCTGTTGTAGCGCATGGAAGAGCTTTTTACACCGATGATCAATTCATTTACATCGGATAGATTGCATCCGATAAAATAAGAGTGAGAATGATGGATCCATTGGATATGGATGCTTTTCTACCAATTTCACGTGATAAGATGATAACCATCCGTGATGCTATTTGTAGTTTTGTATCATGGCCTAAGAAACTTATCACCTTGATGTAGGAAGAGAGAGAGGTAGTCTACGATGACAAGGTAGCCAAGACGAAGAAGACAATGATCGGCAGCAGCAGTTACCGGTCGAACGGCCGGTCGACCGGTGTGCACCAACGTGCACAGGCAATAGCGGTCAACGCCCGGTCGATCGTAGAAGAAGAAACGGTCGACCGCCCGGTCGACTGACTGACATGGACTTTGCTCTCGGTTTGAAGCGGTCGATCGGAGCGGTCGACTGGTACTTGGGTCGGTCGACCGGCCGGTCAACCGACAGACTATCTTTCCAAGATTTAGATTTCTGTTTTGAATTGGAAACGAGTCCAATTAAGGTTTCCAATTCTTCTAGGTCTCCTTGGCTATAAATAGAGGGGCAGAGTCCTCTTTATATTTATGCATGATATTGTATTGATTATTTAATCAATAAAGAACTCTCTTCCTTGCCCCGAGGACGTAGGCAAATTTGCCGAACCTCATTAAATCTTGTGTTTTGTTTTCTTCCTATTGTTTTCTTATTCTTGCTGTTGGGTAGTACTACTCTATTGCATCTGTGGCTTAAGGGGTTCCTCAAGAGATTGTTGATCTGAGCACAACAATTGGTATCAGAGCATCCCCAAGTTCATCGTGGGATCATCTGGTGAATCCAAAGGCATCAGTTGCTATTTCGCAGAGATTGTGTGTCGATCTCAAAACAGCATGTAAATTGCTCGAGAAATCAATTTGAAGGAGTAAATAGTTTTGATTATCCTACTAGGGTTTCGCGTGGAGGTAAAGATCCTATCTTTATCAAATTTATTTTATCTAACTCCGTTTGTTTCCTCATTGCTTTGAGGATTCAGTCAAGAAGATGGCTGGAGAAAGTACATCGATGGATAAATCCATGAATCCACATCAGCTGAGGATTGATGTGGTGAAACTCAATGGCACAAACAACTTTGGTATGTGGAGATGCGAGGTGATGGATGCACTGACGGCATCAAATCTCGAAGACACTGTACGACTTGAGAAGAAGCGAAATTCAACCACTGAAGAAGATTGGGATAAGATGAACCGAACAGCGTGTGGCTTAATCAGGTCTTGTTTGACACAAGATATTAAGTATCATGTGTTGCATGAAACATCTGCGAGGTAGTTGTCGGAGATCCTAAAGAAAAAGTATCTAACTAAAAGCATTGAATCAAGACTGCAGCTGAAGAGTAAGCTTTATGATTTTCAGATGAAGAAAGGATGCTCTGTCAATGAACACTTGAATCGCTACACAAAACTTCTTACAGATTTAGTTAATGTGGATATGGAGATTGGTTAAGAAGATAAAGCGGTAATTCTCTTGAACTCTCTTCCTGTAGAGAAGTATGAGACTTTTACTTTAACATTGATCAATGGTACACAATCCATTAACTATAATGAAGTGTCATCTGCTCTTGCTAACTAAGATATGAGGAGGCAACATAGACTGTCTTCTCAGGTGAACACATCAGCAAAGCCACTGGCGGTAAGAGGCAGAGGTTCATACAGGAAGGGCAAAGGTGAACGTGGAGATCGAAGTCCAGGCCAAGTTTTAGAGATGTAAAGAAGAACCAGTGTGCGTTCTACAAAGAATTTGGGCACTGGAAAGTTAATTGTCCAAAGGCCAAAGGAAAGAAAAGGGAGTCAAAGATTGAGGCAAATCTTGCACGGGTGGTCAGTACTCAAACCAGTACCTCATACGCAGGTGGATCAGACTCGGACTCATCGGTGTTCTCTTTCTTTGTCACTATTCCTATCATTGGCTACTCAGGAGATACTGAGTGGATATTAGATACTGGTGCTACATACCATGTGTGCCCGAATAGGGATTGGTTTTCTAGCTTTGAGAAGCTAGATGGATGTTCAGTTGTTATGGGCGATGATCATCCATGTACCATGGAAGGTGTAGGAACAATCCAGATCAAGGTGTTCGATGGGATGATATGAGAACTGAAGGAAGTGAGGTATGTACTTCAACTTAAGAGAAACCTTATCTCTTTTAGAGTTTTGGAGACATTGGGTCTTGTAGTATCAATAAAGGATGGAGTCGTCAAGATGACCAAAGGCTCAATGGTAGTTCTGAAGGCCATATGCCAGAACAATCTTTACTACTTGAAGGGTAGTATTGTTACAGGGTAAGTGGCGACTTCTACTGATTCAGATGATGACTCAACCAGGCTATGGCATATAAGGCTAGGACACAGGTGAAAAGTCTTTGCAAGCTCTTGCAAGAGAAGGATTATTCAAAGGTGCTAGAACCTGCAAGCTAGAATTTTGTGAACATTGCATCATCGGAAAGAAGACCAAGGTGAAATTCGGCACAGCAACTCATTACATCAAGGGGATTCTGGATTATGTTCACACCAATATTTGGGGACGTACCAAGTCTGTATCAATTGGAGGTAACCATTACTTTGTGACTTTCATTGATGATTATTCTAGGCGATATTGGGGATATACCATGAAGCACAAAGGGAAAGTCCTAGAATTATTTGTGGAGTGGAAGATAAATTTGGAGAGAAGTACGAGAAGAAAAATCAAGATCCTCCGTTCAGATAATGGTGGAGAATATAGGTCTGATCCTTTCCTTAAGCTATGTTGTGATGAGCGCATAGAAAGGCACTTCACAGTGAGGGAAATACCGCAACAGAACGGGATAGCAAAAAGGATGAACAGGACCTTACTAGAGAAGGTCCGTTGTATGTTATCTAATGCCGGTTTATCGAAAAAAATTGGACTGAGGTTTTGGCATATGCTTGCTATCTTGTCAACAGGTTGCCTTCGTCTGCGATTGGAGGGAAAACTCCTTTAGAGGTTTAGTCTGAAAAAACTGCTCCTGATTATGATTTGCTAAGGGTATTTGGTTGTCCAGCCTACTATCATGTTAAAGAAGATAAGTTAGACCCAAGAGCAAAGAAGGGATTGTTCGTAGGATTCAAGAAAGGAATAAAAGGATACAAAATCTGGGATCCTAAGGCATGAAATTTATTTTCAGCAGAGATGTCACATTTGATGAGGCTTCAATGTTGAAGCCTAAGATCTCTCGGCAGGTGGAGATTGTCAAGACCAAAGAAGTATCGCAGCAGGTGGAGAATGATGCTAATCCACCATCTCTAGAAAGTTCAGTATCTTTGAGGATCATATCTAAGGTGACACAAGGTAATGATCAAGTAGTTGAGGTAGATGCTGATGATGATGAGGATCAAGAACAGATCATGGGTGATGTTCTTAAATCCAGCGCAGTTAGAAGACCAGGAAGGAACACACGTAAACCAAGTTGCTCACTACAGATATGGTTGTTACCTATGCTCTTCCAGTCGCTTAAGAGGCAATCCCGTCTACATATAGGAAAAGTGAAATTAGTTCAGAGTCAAAGATGGGGAAAGATGCTATGGAAGAAGAGATGAATTCTCTATACAAAAACGATACTTGGGAACTCACACAGTTGCCCAAAGGAAAGAAGGCAATTGGCTGTAAATGGGTGTACACAAAGAAGCAGGGATCTCTAAAGGAAGATATGGTGCGCTACAAAGCCAGATTGGTAGCAAAAGGCTACGCACAAAGAGAAGGAACTAACTACAATGAGGTATTTTTTCTTGTTGTATAGTATTCTTCAATTCGCATCTTATTGGCTCTGGTAGCACAGTACGAGTTGGACCTTGATCAACTCGATGTAAAGACTGCTTTTCTCCATGGCGATCTGGATGAAGAGATCTATATGTCTCAGTCGACAGGATTCAAAACTGCAGGAAAAGAAAATATGGTGTGCAAGCTAAAGAAATCGATGTATGGATTAAAGCAATCTCCTAAACAATGGTACAAGCATTTCAACATCTTCATCAGAGGAAAGAGATACACACGTAGCCATTATGACCCATGTGTGTATTACAACAAGCTACCTACAGGAGAGTATATCTATCTACTATTATATGTAGATGCTATGCTTATTGCTTCAAAGACTAGATCCGCAATTGATGCACTTAAAAAGGATTTATCTTCTGAGTTTGAGATGAAAGATCTTGGTAAAGTAAAGAAGGTGCTAGGAATGGAAATTGAACGAGACCGAAGGAGTGGCAAGGTGAGCTTGACACAAAAGGGCATTTGCAAAAGATACTTCAGAGGTTCAACATCGACAAGCATACGAAATCTGTAAGTACACCGCTGGCTCATCATTTCAAGTTAAATGCCACTATATCTCCAACGACTGTTGAAGAATGTGAGTACATGACTCGCGTACCATATGGTAGCGCAGTTGTTAGTTTGATGTATGCAATGGTGTGTACACGACCAGATTTGCCACAAGCTATTTCCATGGTTAGTAGATACATGCATGATCCTGGACAGGGTCATTGGGAGGCAGTGAAGTGAGTTCTACGGTACATTAAAGGTAGCATAGATGTTGGATTAGTATTCGAGAAGGATTCCACAAGGAAGCAAGAATGTATCGGATATGTTGATTCTGATTATGCAGGTGACCTCGACAAACGCCGGTCCACAATGGGGTATGTATTATATCAAGCTCCGGTTAGTTGGCGCTCTATTCTACAGTCTATCGTTGCATTGTCTACTACAGAGGCCGAGTACATGGCCATGACGGAGGCTATGAAGGAGGCAATTTGCTTCAAGGGTTGCTCGATGACTTGGGGATTGAACAGGATCTACTGAAGATCAATTGTGATAGTATAAGTGCAATCTATTTAGCAAAGAACCAGGTGTATCATGCAAGGACGAAGCACATAGATGTCAGGTTCCACTTTGTTCGGGAGATTCTTGATGATAGTGATATTGAGTTACTGAAGATTCAAACAACGGAGAATCCCATCGATATGCTTACCAAGGTGGTGTCAGGAGTAAAATTTACACATTGTAAAGCATTGCTCCATATCCTTCCTATCGCATGAGTTTGTTGGAGCTCTTTTTGATGAACTACGATGACTTGATCCTTTGGGTAGGATACATAGGCAGCCACACTGGTGCAGCCACTTTCGAGTCGACAGCTTTTATGCTGAGTTCGGCTCAGATTTGAGAAATCTTCACCGAGGTGGAGAATTGTAGGAAGAAAGAGAGGTATTCGATAGCGACAAGGTAGCCAAGACGAAGAAGACAATGATTGACAGCAGCAGTTACCGATCGACCGGTGTGCACCAACGTGCACAGGCAATAGCGATCGACCGGGCGGTCGACCGCAGAAGAAGAACGGTCGACCGCCCGGTCGACCGACTGACATGGACTTTGCTCTCGGTTTGGAGCGGTCGACTGGAGCGGTCGACTGGGACTTGGGTAGCTCGACCGGCCAGTCGATCGACAGACGAATCCGTCTAAGATTCGGATTTCTGTTCTGAATTGGAAACGAGCCAATTAAGGTTTCTAATTCTTCTAGGTCTCCTTAGTTATAAATAGAGGGGCAGAGTGCCCTTCATATGTATGCTGATATTGTATTGATTATTGAATCAATAAAGAACTCTCTTCCTTGCCCCGAGGACGTAGGCAAATTTACCGAACCTCGTTAAATCTTGTGTTTTATTTTCTTCCTATTGTTTTCTTGTTCTTACTGTTGGTAGTACTTCTCTATTGCATCTGTGGTTTAAGGGGTTCCTCAAGAGATTGTTGATCTGGGCACAACACTTGGATATATGAGTATGTTTATCATAATTAAAATACAAATCTAAAATTTAAATTAAATATGTACAATTTGATTTGGCCATTATATCGTGACAGGCAAAGGCTAAAGGGAAGCGGTGGCACAGGTTGTGACTCCATGGAGCTTGGATACATTTGTAGAGTCAATCAATCAGTCAGTGACTCCAGCAGAGAGCAAACTGGCGAAGGTAGCTACGTATGCGCGGAGCATGGAAGAGGGATGCATAACTGTACCCATCGATACAGAGCTATTTGGAACCGATATTACCATATACCTCGAGCATAATGACCATGAGAGGTTCATAACCCACTAGGAGATGAGCGCGACATGTATTTATCTGTACATCAAGTGAGTATTTAATGTATATTTACTTTTAGGAATAAAATATTAATTATTTTATATTGGATGTATTTTGGTAATTTCTGATAATTTAGGTCCTTATATGATTAATGTGTGGACACGATCTTGAGTCACTTGTATGATTTTATTTGTTCATACCATGTAGTACATGTGACTACTCATGAAGATGAAACAGAGTAGAGGGCTGGCTATGTCATAGACACATTGCCAGCTGTTTGTATTTTATGTCATATAATTGATGCATCGAAGACCACCTATCAAGAACCCCTAAATCGAACTGCATCCGTGTCTGCAGGTTATGAGCGTGCGCCACCCGAATCCGAACACAGCTCGGCCCAGGTGAAATTCTGATGGCATGTGACTGGCGTTGATGCAAGACCGTGTTTTGCCTCTTAGACTTCTTTCATATTTGATGCATCTATGTTATGTTCTAATTGGCATTTTTTTTTATTTTCTTGCGTCTGCGTATGTATTTTTGTTTTGCTGTTCGGAACAATCATTGTTTCCTTTTGGCTGTACTTTTTAGATGTTTTCATTAAAAGTTTTTTTTAATAAAACACGGGGAGCATTTTTCAGTTGACTGATTTCTTTTAAATAAAAAGTACTAGTCAATTACCTGCAAGGTGCTTGACAATTTTTTCTAAAAAAAAATATTTTCACTCTAAAGTATTTAAAAATCCAGGTTTCACGTCTTAGTAAAACAATGGGCCTGTTTGTTTCCCCGCAAAAGACCGCAAAATGGCAAGTCGTAAAACCTCTTTTCCATTTTTCGCTGTTTGTTTCGTTGCAAAACATCTTACAAAATACAACTCTCATTTCCCACTTGCAGTTGCTACAGTTAAATTTGTGGTCATATAAATCTCACTTTTACACTCAAATTTTCTCACTTGCAACTGCTACAGTTAATTTTGTGGTCATGTAAATTCCACTTGTAATACACTCGCAGTCCCAAAGCAGTTACTTGATAATCAATATATAATTTAATATTATTTAATATTATTAAATATTTAATATTTTTAATAGTGTTTAATTTCTTACCTAATTATTTATATTTGTATTTTTCACTTTTTATTATTTTTAATATTGTTTTAATATTTAATATTTTATTATTTTAATTTAATATTTTAATTTAATATTGTTATTTAATACTTTATTATTTTATTAATATTTACGCCAATTTTCTTAATATTTTATTTAGATTTAATATTTTATTAATATAACAATAATATGCTTTAATATAAAATTATTATATATTTAATTTATTTATTTCTTAATATAAATAATTACTTTATTAATATTATAATATACTTTAAAATTATATTAATATTTTATTATGTTAATATTGTAATAATTCATTATAATAATATCATAATAATATTTTATTATTAAATTTATAATTATATTTTACTTTGTTAATTTTATATTTTTATAATATTACAATATTATTATAATAAAATTTAATATTATAATAATCTTAAGTATTTATAATATTATAATATTATAACTATATTTTATTATTTTTCGTAAGATTTTTTTAATATTTATGTTTTATTAGTATCCTTAAAATTTTATTAATGTTCTTTAGATTTTCTTAAAATTTTATAATTATTTATTTAATTAATATTTTAGTAATATTTTACTAATTTTACTAATATTTTATTAATATTATTGTTATAATTAATATATTAAAATTATTAATATTTTATCTCAAATTTATTAATACAATTTAATTTTCAATGGTATATTTAATTTAATAGAATTTATAATATTTAAATCACTGCTACAGTTAATTTTGTGGTCAATTTTTCTACTTACACTTTTAAGTTACCAACAAAACACCGTAAAACACAATATACTTTCTCATTCACACTTTCACTTTACCAACCAAATACCGTAAAACACAATATACTTTTCCATTTATACTTTCACTTTACCAACCAAACACTGTAAAACATAATATATTTCTCTGCTACAGTTCACTTTTTCCATTCTCATTTTACGACTTACGACTTGCGACATTTTGCGACGAAACAAACAGGCCCAATGTATGTACAGATCTAGTCATTTCCACTTAAAACTATCAATAGATAGTGAAGCACGGTCAATAGGTTGAGGTCAGTGTTGACATCTCACCTCACCTCTATTCACTTAAGGCATGTTCTGCATGTAAGAGAAAAAAGTACAAGTGAGAAATAAAGATAGAAAATGTGAAAGCGTAAGTGAAAAATTAGAATTTGTGTAAGTAAGTTTTACGTTGTTTGGCTGAAATGCGAAATTGTAAATTAGAACGTATATTGTGTTTTACGATTTTTGGTTAGTAATGTGAAAGTGTAAGTGGAAAAGTTGACGAGAAAATTAAATGTTTGGTGATTTAAATAATACCAATATTATTAAATTAAATATGCTATTAAAAATTAAAATGTATAATATATTTGTCAATTAAATATTAAATAGTAATAAAAAATTAAAATTATAATATAATCTAATATAATAATTAAACATTACACTATTAATAAAAATTAAATTTCTAAAATTTGAAAAACTAACTAAAATAACTAAATAATAAATAATAAATTATTTTTGTAAAATAATATTTTTAAATATTTAATATTTAAAATTATTGAACTATAAATATTATAATATTATTTTAAAACATAAATATTAAAATAATAATCATTAAAAAATAAATATTAAAATAATAAAATATAAATATTTAAAATTCAATTAATTTTAAAAAATGTCACAAAATAAATATTAATATTTTAATATCAAATATTTAAAATTCTACTGTAGCACCGTGCTAAGTAGGAAATTGAGTATGTAAAAATGGAAAATGAGATTGCAAAAAAGTACAAGTGAGATGCAAAAATAAAAGATGTCTGAATCCACTATCCATTAATTATTTACTAGTGATGTCTCAATTTTATTATTATTTTTTGCTAATTATTGAATTTATTAATTAATTGATGGTAACAAAATAATTTTGGAAAAATTATCTTCCGGTCCCTTGGATAAGAATGTCCGGTGATAAACTCCCCGTAGTTTAAAACGCAGTGGAAAAACCCCATGAATACCAGTTTAAAGGCGGCTAGGCCTGTCTGTACGCCAGCAGACTCCACGTGAGTCAATTGCCCTAGTCGAATGTGCAAACTACCCTAGGTCAGTTGTCCAGCTGTTTCCAGTCTCCGAGGAAAAGATAACAGCAGGGTCATAAAGTAAAAATTAATACAGTGTAGCCCTTTATTCTCTCTAATATTTTCTCTTTATTAATCTCTCAAAAATCCTCAATCTTTCTCTCTGAATCTTTTAAAATTCTCTCTAATCTCTTAAACTTCAACTATGGCAGAGCTGAATGCTTCTTCATTGTTGTTTTTGTTGCTTTTAGAAACGACCAACGGCACCCGATGTCAACTCCCAAGGACTTCAGTTGGGAAGAGAAAATCATCTATGACCAAACTAGCGGAAGATGCTTCTTCCGCCAGAGAGATGAAGCCAGTTTCTTCTTCAATGAGACGTGAGTACATGTAACTGTCTACCCATTTTAATATTCTGTCCACCTCCTTAAGAAAAAGAGGCACCAATAGTTTAGTTAAACCCTTTTGTCACATCTGGACCCAACTTGATCAATTTTATGTCCACCTCATTAACAGCTATGTCCACATCATCCTTTTTGTCCACCTATTTAATAATTGTTTCCCCCAGTCCACCTCTGTGTAATATTTTTTGATTTAGGCCACATTTCAACAGAGGTGTCAACTTTATGAATACTTATGTCCACCTTGTTTCTTTCCATCTTATTCGATTATTTGTCCATCTTATCTTATATTCTTTTCATCTTATCTTATATTCTATGTACTTTGTTTTAAATTTGTTTAACTTTCACAGATATACTCTTGCAAAGAAGAAGAAGTAAGATACCAGGATACTTTTCCGCCCTGTCTCCTGAATTCATCTTTATTCTCATTTTATGGAGGGTCTGTTACCTCGTATAAGAGACACCCGCCGGATAGCCTTCGATGATTGTCCATTTGTCCAATTCTTAGAGCTGGGATCACTGCTAGCAGACCGAGCGACCCTTCAAAAGGTCGTGATAGACTGCGAGGAAACTACACAAAGATTCGGTTTAAAAGATTACCTTCGTTCTTTCACATTTTTATGGATTCACGGTTCACACATTTTTGCCCATCATAGGTTATTCTGTGAACAGGAACAATGAGAAAACTCCATTGTCGAACACGTATTTGAAGATAGGCCTAGGGAGAAGAAGAAGGATCAGACGACAGGATGGACGAAGGAGGTAGTGCGCGGTGGAAAATTTAAGGCTGTAAATAGCCCAAGGTTAATTTATCCACCTTTATTATATTTTCTCCATATTTTTTATTTTGTCGACTTTAACAAAATCTGTCCACTATATTATTCTTTTGTCCACCTTTAATAATATTTTCTCACCTATTATTAAAGGTATTATGTGGAGGAGGCGCTGACAAGGCTCATGTAGAATGGAAGAATTAGGAACATTGAGGATTTTGTTCTACTACAAATCTTCTACAAATTAAGCATGATTTGGCTACCGAACACAAAACAAACTATTTCGAAGTATCCCTTCAAGTGCTGTCATACTCTGAAAATTGTCCAAGCTATGGCGTGAGCTATGGTAATCCATGAGGAGACAATCAGAGGTGTTCAAGATGCCAAGAGAGCCATGAAAAAAGGGGTCACTGATGTCTACATGTCTGGTTGTACCCCCTTAATGCAGGTCTAATTTGTTAATATTTGTCTAATTTTGTCCATGTTTTCAATTATGTGTCAACTTTTTTTTTTGTCCATATTTTATCAAGTTTTATCCGCATTCATATAATCTTGTCCACATTTTCTGTAATCTTGTCTACTTGATTGCAACTATGGTACTTCACGATCACCAATCTCTAGAAACCGTATATGTATTGACCCAAAGGCCCATCACTTTAGTTTTGATGATTATTACTCATATAGTTATAGTACTAATATCTCGTGATATTTAGATTTCAGATATTCAATCAAGATCCTAGTTGGTGTTTAGCTTCAACAAATGATTCGAGTTAACTTTTTAAGCTAGACGTATTGATTCAAGAGCTCAATCTTAAAGATTGTATCAAGTACTCAAGGAGGAGTCTAACTTTACATGGATCGAGTTTGGATCAAGTCAACATGGCGAAGAAAATTTATTCAAGAAAATGATTTTGGTGAAGAGTTTGTAAGTTTAGTATTTATGTTAAGAATAGATTAGTTTTGATTGGTCAAGCTTACGCACACAAAAATTTGTTTTCGGTTTAACCGGTTTACGTTTTGTGTTTTGGTTTATAAAACATATTTCATTAGAAACAAGTTTATATCATTTTATTTGTTTATCAATACACTATTGAGCTTCAAATATGTTTGGACAACTTATTTTTGTATTCACAGAGTTTTGAAAAAAATTAGTTTTCATTTAAAAGTTTGGTTTTCAGAAAAATACGGTTGTGGTTTCTAAATTGAAATTCTTTATCTCAAAAACAAGTCCACGTGTTTGTAATATGTTGTGATTTTTGATCACACATATCTGTGTTTTTTGTATTTATATGGATTTATTTTTTTAGTATTTATGGAAATTTATTGGTATTTAAATTGGATTTTAAAAGAATTTAACATATTTTAAAATATAGTTTTTTGGTTATTGCTGGTGAACCGCACGGTCGACCAATGTGTACAAACGTGCACAGCCCAAGAGGGTGAAAGCTCGGTCGACCGATCGATCTACTACAGTAGAGATCGGCTGACCGATTGGTCGGCCGACTATGTTTGCAAAGCTCTCGGGTTTTCTCGGTCGACCGGTTGGCTGACCATTTTGATGTTTTGCTCGACATTCATCTAGTGTTTTTAACCATAATTTTTTATTCTAATATTTAATCAATATGATTTAAATTGCATTACAAATATAACTTCGATGGTGACATTTCTTTTTCAGTGATCATTTTCTAGTTCAAACGCTTAGGATGACAAACATTGATTTGCAGTCAGTTCATATTCTGAAAATAGTTTACAGTTTTCTGGTTTGACACCTTTTAGTATTTTGATCATAAATTTTTACTCTAAAATCAAATCAATTTGATTTAAGTATAATTAGTAAGAAGACTTAAAGATCTACAAATTCTTCCTTTATTTTCAAATTCGAACGTTTTAGATCTCAAAACTGTGCTCAAAGTTGACCTTTTGCATAGAGTGGTCTCGAGGCAGTCGACCAACCGGTCAATCGCCAGGCTCCAATTGTCAGAAATTTGATCGTCAATCAATTGATCAGGCAGTCGACCGATAGGCCATTTCTGACAGTTTTTGACCCCCAATGGCTAGTTTTTCTAATTCATATATATGAGATTTTTGGGTGAGTTTTTCAGAAGTTTTTCAAGAGCCTATTTTCCCATCTTCAACAGAGTTTTTTAATAAGTTTTAGAGTTTCATTTACACATCAAAATAGAGTTTTCAAGAGTGCTTCTCTTAAAGTTTTTCAAATTTTTTTTGAGCTTTCCACTTCAAAATCTATCTAGTTTTCTCACACAAGCTTGAACCTTTTATTACTTAATCTATCCTATAAGATCCTTATGTATATGAGTGTTTTTGTTTGTGATCAAGAAGTGATCACCAGTGTTCTACCTTGTATTTGAGAAGAAGATGGAGTTGCGTCCTCGGCAAGCTTGCGGGTTCGTATTTATTGTTGTTCTTGCAGGAACAAATGGGAGACTTGTGGTTCTCAGAGTTCTTGTAGGTCTTGCAGCACCGAGTGATTTTGCGGGTCGAGTTATACTGAAAATTCTTCATTGCGGTGAAGGTGGGAACGTAGAGCAAGTGGCTCGAACCTTGAAACAATTTTTTCGTATTTGATGTTGCTTATCTCTCTCTCTTTGCTCACTTGTGCTTATATATCTTGCATGCTCATATTGTTTATATCTTTATATGCTTGATATTACTTGTATTCAATTGATATACATTCTAGAATTGCCTAATTGTTTAATATAGCTTACTTACTTTATTTAGTGTATAATTGTTAGTTTAAATATTTAATTTCGTATTTGATTATCACATCACCTATTCACCGCCCCTCAAGGTGATTACAATAGGCATATTGAAGAGGTTCCACCCATGTGCAGTTGGGTGGAGATGGGGTAAGCATTGGCTCCATTCATCATAAATCATTGCAACAAAAAACATAGGAGATTGTCATCCATGTTCTTGATGAAGATCTAGTGAGTCAGGAAAAATTAAGAATCGAGTTTGAAAAGAATGAGAAAAAGGAAGACGAGAAGAAATGAAAGAGAGGAATTGAGAGGAGAACAAGAAGATAGCTAAGAAGAGAAAAGAGAAGAAGAGAAGATTAAAGAGAATAGAAGAAAGCAGAGAAGAGAGGAGAATAGTGAAGAAGAGAAGAGAAGAGAGCAGAGAAGAGAGAAGAGAAGGCAAGAAGGCAACCTTCCCATCTAGTCCGTGCCCAACAAATATAAAGTGGGACGACTTCATTAGTTCGCTAAGATTTTACACAATATATGTCCGCTATGTTCCTAATTTTGTCTACAATCAGTATAGTTTGTCTACATTTTAATAATTTTGATCACTTATAATTGTTTTCATCTAACTGCCATTGTTTTTGTCCACATGTACTCAGATTCTTCACCAGTCATATACGGTCCTCGCAGATCTTGACCGAAATTATCTTTAGATGAAAAAGAAAATGATAATACAACAACTTTCCTTCTGGAAGAAGTTGGGGAAGAGAAGACCTGAGAATTATTGAAGGTAGAATCACATGAACAGCGGGTAAACGCACGATCTAAAGAAGACATTATTGTCCCAAAGGGAATTAGCCTTAGTTTTGATGATAACGAAACATATATAGTTATATTTTAACAATTTTGTTTAACAAATTTCAGGTTAACTCTTTGTTGCATTTTGGCTCCATCATGAGACTCACATATTTGGAAGCCAAGAAGATGTAGATCCCAGAGCCAAGGCACATGACGAGCTCAAGGATCAAGATCGCAAGAGAAGACTATATCAAGATTTGTATTTTTGATTTTTGATTTTTATAGAGGATTTATAGTCATTTGTGAAAAACAAGATAATATAAGTTGATAGCTTTTGGGATTGACACACACACATCTTTCATATCTCTAAAGTGTTTTATAAATAGTTCAAAACATTTCTCTTTTCTGTTTTTCGAGATTGAGTTTGGGAAAATCAAGTTTCGAAAAACTGGTTTTCGCTTTAGAAAAGTATTTTTACAAAATATAGTTCAACTTTGTTTTGTGCTGATCCATCATCACACAATGGTTCTATCAAGTCCCTAGAACTCTATTTTGTGTCTAAATATCAAAACTTATTTTGTCAGAAAAAATTGGTTTTAAAAAGATTTCGATAATAAGCTTTTGGCCCAAAGTCGGTCGATCAGCAGGTCTACTGTAGGCAGAGCAACTTTGCTCTTTCGGTCGATCGACATGCACCAAAGTGCATTGTGTGCATTTTGGTCAATCGGGCGGTCGACCGACTGTAAGAGCTTAGCTCTCGGTTGGGTCCGGACAACCGTCCCGGTCGACTGACAGAGAGCTTTGCTCTCTGGTTGGGAAAAATGGTCGACCGACCAGTCGACCGCTATCCCTAACTGTCAAAAATTCGACCGTTGGCGGTCGACCGGCCAGTCGACCGATAGAAGGATTTCCTTCTGATTTTTCCAAATGTCTATATTCTATTTTGTCTTTTATGGTTCTTTTCCAAACGACTCTTTTAATTTTTCTCCTCATGTTTTTATTTTCTATAAATAGTGGGAATGTAAAAAGACCCAAGCATAAGATTTCTAAAGTTTAGATCAAGTTTTTACAAGTTTGTATCAAGATTTAACTTTTTATAAGATTTTCTTTTGAGCCAAAATTCTATATCCTTGGTTTATAACTTGAGCCTTCCCTCTACATCTTTACAAGTTATTTCCACTACACAATCCCAAAGAGTTTCACCTTGTGAGCTATTTGTGATCAAGTAAAGTTTACCGATTTTTTTCTATTGTGAAGTTGTAGAGGTTGCGGCCTCAAATAAGCTAGTGAGCTCCGTGTTGGTGTTACGGCACCGCGAGAGAGGATTTGTGAGTCCATTAAATTCTAGAGAGCACTTGTAATGGTTGACGATCTAGTGAGATCGGTCAAACAAAAATTCCTTCATAGTGTTGAAGGTAGGGACATAGAGCAGTGGCTTGAACCTCGAAACATATCATTATATTTGCGATTGCTTGCTCTTTCTCTCTTCACTCTACTCTCTCTTTACTTACTTGCACACTTATATTGTTTACTTATTTGCAAGTATTTCTTCTGTTGTGATTGGTATTTGCTAGGTTGCTAGCAAGTTAATATTTATTCCGCATTAGTTGCCATTTAGGGCGTGTTTGTTTCGCCGCAAAACGTCGCAAAACGCAAGTCGTAAAACTTCTTTTCCATTTTCCGTTGTTTGTTTCGCTGAAAATAAGTTGCAAAATGCAACTCTTCTTTTCCCACTTGCAGTTGCTACAGTTAAATTTGTGGTCATGTAAATCTCACTTTTACATTCATATTTTCTCACTTGCAGTTGCTACAGTTAATTTTGTGGTTACGTAACTCTCACTTGTAGTACACTTACAGTTCAAAACAGTTACTTGATAATCAATATATAATTTAATATTATTAAATATTTAATATTTTAAATATTGTTCAATTTCTTATTTAATTATTTAATTATTTTATAATCTTTAATTTTTTTATTGTTTTTAATATTGTTTTAATATTTAATATTTTACTATTTTAATTTACTATTTTAATTTAATATTTTATTTAATACTTTATTATTTTATTAATACTTATTCCATTTTTTATTATTTTATTTAGAGTTAATATTTTATTAATATAACAATATTATACTTTAATATAAAATGACTATATATTTAATTATTTATTTTAATATAAAAATTACTTTATTAATATCATAATATATTTTATTATTATATTAATATTTTATTATGTTAATATTGTAATAATAATTCAGTATAATAATACTATAATGATAATTTATTATTAAATTATAATTATATTTTACTTTGTTAATTTTTATTTCTATAATATTACAATAACATTATAATAAAATTTATATTACAATAATTTTCAAGTATTTTTAATATAATAATATTATAACTATATTTTATTATTTTTATAAGACTTTTTAATATTTATATTTTATTAGTATTCTTAAAATTTTATTAATGTTCTTTAGATTTTCTTAAAATTTTATATTATTTATTTAGTTAATATTTTAGTAATATTTTACTATTTATACTAATATTTTATTAATATTATTGTTATAAATAAAATATTAAGATTATTAATTTTTATCTCAAATTTATTAATACAATTTAATTTGCAATAGTAGATTTAATTTAATAGTATTTATAATATTTAAAACACTGCTACAGTTAATTTTGTGATCAACTTTTTCACTTACACTTTTACATTACCAACCAAACACCGTAAAACGCAATATACTTTACCATTTACACTTTCACTTTATCAACCAAACACCGTAAAACACAATATATTTTCTTTGCTACAGTTCACTTTTTCCATTCTCATTTTACAACTTACGACTTGCGACGTTTTGCAACGAAACAAACAGACCCTTAGTATAGCCATCACCTATTCACCCCCCTCTAGGTGATTTACAATTGGTATCAGAGCATAACTGTAGTTTTAGTTTAACCATCTTAGGGAGATCCTTTTCATTTGGCTATATTTATTTGTTACATTTGTTATTTGTGTGTGCACTTATACTTGTTTTCGTGGCATCACAGAACTTCTCTAGCATCAAGTCCCCACCCAAATTTGATGGGTTGAACTTCCCCATTTGGAAGGTCAAGATGAACATATTCCTTAAGTCTCTAAGAGTTAAAGTTGCCAAGGCTATTACCAAAGAACTTATTGAACCTCACGGTGATGAGGATACATGGTCCGAAGCAACCGTCAAGGACTATGAGGCCAATGCTAAAGCCCAATATGCACTTACACAAGCTTTAAATGATGATGTTCTTTCTTGTGTAATTAATTACAAATCCTCTTTTGAAGTTTGAAATGATCTAATCATTATTCATGAGGGGACGTCGCAATTTAAGAGATCTAAAGTTGACTTTTTTCGTTCTCAATATGAAAATTTTTACATGCAAATGAATGTATAGATGAGATGCTTACTTGGTTCACCAAGATTACTAATGGTTTATCTTCTTTAGGTGACACCATTGACAATGACCAAAAGATTTGGAAGATCATTAAAGCTCTCCCCAAAGCTTGGAAAGTCAAGGCGATAACACTTCGGGAGCTCAAAGATAGAGAGGAGAAGGATTTCTCCGGCTTCATTGGAATCACAAAACACATGAGATGAAAATGAAGGTGAGACAAGAAAGGGAGACACCAAAGAAGAAAACAATTGCTTTCAAAGCTACTCTCTCTACCATTGACGAAGAAGATTCATCCAAAAATGGAGATGAAGGATTTGCTATGCTCATTAGGAAGTGGGCAAAATATTTTATAAGAAGGGAAGACAAAGCAACTTCCAAAGAGGAAGACATTAAGTGAGATTTGAAAATGAGAAGGAGGAGACGGGTCCTTACTTTCATTACAAGAAGACGGGCCATCTAATTGCGGATTGCCCCTCACTTCAAGACACTACCTCCAAAAACGTGCATAGAAAGAAGAAGATAATGGTAATCATTTGGGATGATTCGGAAACAATTTCCGAAGAGGAGATTGATGCCGCACATGTTTGCTTCATGGCAAACGGAGAGTAGACTGTTGCAACTTGATTCTAATGATATATTTGTGAAACCATTTCATTGGACTTCTATCTCGCAAGTTTATACAAGAGTTCTACATGCTAAAGACTTCCAAGGATAATGGCTATGGATGTGTTTTGTAATGTTTATTTGAATGTTAAAAGCCTTGAACACACACACACTCATCATAAGCCCTTGTAGTAGACTTATACATTTGATTAGTCGACTTATAACAGCTATAGTCGACTAACTTCTTATTATAGTCGACTTAGCCTTTACCTAAGATGCATACCAACTTTCTATTTTTTGATCTGTATGTACTATTAGTCGACTTAGCAATATTTGTAGTTGACTAATATATTGCCTAGTTGACTTATACCTTCTACTGGTCGACTATATTTAGTTTTCAGAAACATGTCTTTTGTATCAGCCATTCCCTAGTTGAGTTGCCCCCATTATTAGTCGACTAATATAGGCAAAAGTTGTTCTTCTAGTCAACTAACCCATAGACCATAGTCGACTAATGGCAGTTTCTGACTATTTTACAGTTTCTGATTTCTTGCGTTTTATCTAACGTTTCAATGTTCCAATATGTCCTGATAACTATTCTAACTAATCATAGATTTCAGCTATAAATAAGGATGTTGTCCTAGGCTAAAAACACCAATTCATATCAATAGTTTTCTGCCCAAAAACTCAGTTCAAAAATCTATTTTTTAGAAAATTGTTTCCACTTTCAATTCTTCACTCAAATTCTAATTCTTTAGTGAAGATTTCTGAGAGTCCACCTATAAGAGTCCTTGTTCATGATCACATACAGATTCAAGGCTTATAGGATTGTTTGTAATCACTCAAAGAGAAAGATTATACAAGAGCGTCTTCGGGTTAAAGCGAGGTTATACAAGGTGTTGTGTCTTCTTGGTTGTAAGAAGAGTTGTAAACATTTGGCAAAGGGGATCTGTCAAGTGGTATACAAGGTGTTGATTTTAGGTGTATAAAATCAAAGGTTAAAGGAAAATCTCAAGCGGGTGGCTTGGGGACTGGATGTAGGTCAAGAGGGCCGAACCCGGATAAATCACTTGTATTTGCGTTTGATTTACTTTCTATGATTTATTTCTTTTTATGCAAGTTCTTTTATTTAACTCTAATATCTTTGTTTTAGTGTTGACGTAATTTTTAGATCCTACAATTGGTATCAGAGCCCGCCCGGCATACTCTATCAGAACCCTGCATACCCAGTCAACAACCCATAAGGATGGCAACAGAGTTTCCTTCATCGCAATTAAGAGAAGGACATTTTACACAACTTCCACCACTAATTGATGGACCGAACTACAACTACTACAAGTGTAGAATGAAGATTTACTTACAATCGCTCAACTATGAACTATGAAATATAGTAGAAGCAGCGTACACCAAACCGACTACTAATTACAGCCCTTACAGTGATAATCAAAAGAAGAATGCGAACCCTGATGCCAAGCGATGGATGCATTATTCTGTGCCTTAACCAAAGAAGAATTCAATCATGTGTCAACAGCCACATCTGCAAATCAAATATGGTATACTCTACCGGTAACACATGAAGGCACACATGAAGGAGAATGAAACCATCTCAGAAATGGTTACAAGGTTCACCGACATAACAAATTCCTTAGCATCCCTTGGAAAGGAATACACCAAATTCGAAAAAGTTCGCAAGATCCTTCGTGCACTCGCATCAGAGTAGGAGAAGAAAACAACTGCAATCGAAGAAGTAAATGATCTCTCCACTATGTCATTAGAAAGCCTCGTTGGTAATTTAATGGCATATGAAGTACAACTGGAAGATAGAAAGAAAGATAAACAATAACCTTTCTCAAAGAAGAAAGAACTTGCCTTCCATGCATCCTCAGATACAGACAATTCAGATGACGATGAAAAGGAGATGGCAATGCTCTCAAGAAAATTCAGAAAGTTCTTGAAGTAAGATAAGTTTAAATGTTTTAATTATAATAAAACAGGTCATATGAAGAAGGATTTCCCATTGCTCAAAAATAAAGGTAAATTTAAGAGCAAAAAGTTCAAAAGAAGAAAGACTATCAAGCATCATGGGAAAATAGTGATTCCTCTTCCTCTGATGAAGAAGAAACCATTGAACATGCCAACATTTGTTTCATGACTCAAGAAGAAGATAAGGTACAACATACTGTACTCTTAGATGCATTTCATGAATTATACAATGATCTTAAGAATGAAAAGATAAAGAATAAAGTTTTTTCATAGGAAAATGAAAAACTTTTCATAGAAAATTCATGTTATGTTTCTCAAATTTCTTCTATAAATTCTCAAAAAGATGATTTTAAAAAAGTGATATCACATTGAAAAATGATAGTGAGAATTTTATAAAAGAAAATGTTATGCTTAAAAAGGAAATTTTGTCTTTAAATGAAAGATTTACTATTTTAAATAAAGACATATCAAGTTTCAAAATGAAGTATGAAGAGATTTTGAAAAGTGTGACTAAATTTAATCAAGAAAAAGAAAAGTTAAATGATTTGTTATCATATCAAAAGATGTCACATAATCATTATGATCTTGGATTCTTAAATCAAAGTGGAAAATCTATACATATTTGTAAAATGAATCATAATCCATATAATTCTTTTGTGAAAAGAAATACTGATATTATTTCAAAAAGAATTAAGAATAAGTTCATATGGATTCGTAAAAACTTAAGCATTGTTGATAAAAATACTTATATTGCATCATACATATATTCTATATGTAATTCAAGCAATTATATGCATACTAACAGATGGAAACCAAATTCAAATTGGGTTTGGATTCCTAAAGGTTAATGCTTTCATCTTATAAATGATTGGTACCATTTTAATGTTTATCTTTCAGGTACCATATAAAAAGTTTAATAAGAAAAATATTTTAAACATTTATCATATGTATATATATGTTATGATATATTTTTTACAGGGGGAGAACACATGTTTTTCTATATTTTTAAAACCTGTTCTACGCTGGGGGAGAACATATAACATATTCTCTGCAGGGAGAGTTTTTCATGCACACAAAGTGTCATCATTAAAAAGGGGAAGAATGTTAAAACTTGATTCTAATGATATATTTGTGAAGCCATTTCATTGGAGCTCTATCTCATAAGTTTACATAAGAGTTCTACATGCTAAAGACTTCCCAAGGATTATGGCTATGGATGTATTTTGTAATGTTTATTAGAATGTTAAAAGTCTTGAAAACACACACACACATCATAAGCCCTTGTAGTCGACTTATACATTTGATTAGTCGACTTATAACAGCTATAGTTGACTAACTTCTTATTATAGTCGACTTAGCCTTTGCCTAAGATGCATACCAATTTTCTGTTTTTTTGATCTGTATGCACTATTAGTTGACTTAGCAATATTTGTAGTCGACTAATATATAACCTAGTCGACTTATACCTTCTACTGGTCGACTATATTTAGTTTTCAAAAACATGTCTTTTGTATCAGCCATTCCCTAGTCCACTGGCTTACCCCTTTATTAGTCGACTAATATGGCAAAAGTTGTTCTTCTACTCGACTAACCCGTAGACCCTAGTCGACAATGGTAGTTTCTGACTGTTAGACAGTTTTCAATTTCTGGTGTTTTAACTAACGTTTCAATATTCAAATTTGTCCTGATAACTATCCTAACTGACCATAGATTTCAGCTATAAACTGGGATGTTGTCCTAGGCTAAAAATACCAATTCATATCAATAGTTTTCTGCCCAAAAACTCTGTTCAAAAATTTATTTTTCAGAAAACTGTTTCCACTTTCAATTCTTCACTCAAATTCTAATCTTTAGTGAAGATTTCTGAGAGTCCACCTATAAGTGTCCTTGTTCACGATCATATACAGATTCAAGGCTTATAGTATTGTTTGTAATCACTCAAAGAGAAAGATTGTACAAGAGCGTCTCGGATTGAAGAGAGGTTGTACAAGGTGTTGTGTCTTCTTGGTTGTAAGAAGAGTTGTATACATTTGACAAAGGGGATTTGTCAAGTGGTATACAAGGTGTAGATTTTAGGTGTACAAAATTAAAGGTTAAAGGAAAATCTCAAGCGGGTGGCTGGGGGACTGGATGTAGGTCAAGAGGACCGAACAATGATAAATCACTTGTGTTTGCGTTTGATTTACTTTCTGCGATTTATTTCCTTTTATGCAAGTTCTTTTATTTAACTCTAATATCATTGTATGAGTGTTGACGTAATTTTTAGATCCTACAGAGACTTCCATGGTAAATCTCGAAACCTCTTTAGAAGATAATGATTTAACTATGGATGAACTTGCATAATTTTTTGAAGAATTACAAATAGATATGAAATTTATCTTGCACAAAATAAAATATTGAAAAGAAAAATGACTTTTTAAAGAATAAGCTAGAAATTGTTTTTAAAGTGCAAACAACTTAGCTATTTATTTTAAGAAAAAAAGATTTTGATAAATACAAACTTACTTGTAAAGGTAAAAGCCCTAATATTTTTTTTAACAAAAATGAATTTTTGGATATCCAAAATCGTATTGATGTTTTGGATATGACCTTGAAGAAGTATGCATTTGACATGAACAAATTTGCTTCTTTGTTTCCAAAGGAAAAATCCAAAACGGAATATACACCTCAATCATCTCACATACACCATGAAAAACATGCACAACATGCATATACACATCAACATAAGTATGTCTTCATGTATGATAAAGTGTACACATGTGCACATTGCGGTCGCAAAGACCATTTAGAAAAATTTATTATGCTAAGCTAAAAATGTTAAACAAAAATATTTGGGTTTGAGAAAGTACTAACCCTATAGGACTCAAAAAGATTTGGGCGCCAAAAAACACACCAAACTTGATTGATATAGGTGTGTCATCCTCCTCCAAGACGTTAGGGGATATGGTGCCTTGGTGGTGGATGCATCTAAGCTCAAATGATTAGCCGTCACATTGCATCGCTATCAAGAAGCACCTATTTTGGAGATTGCCTATGCTTTGATAACTTCTCTATTTGAAAATGTCACATCTATTTAGATCTATACATGCATAAGAATAGCTAGTTTTTCTTCTGTGCTAATATGCCTTAATTATGATTACATGATTTTTATTGTTCTTATGGCTTGCTTAGTTTTGAGCTAGTCTGTTAACTTTGATTTCGTTGTTTACTAGCTCATGGATTGCTTTCCCATGCTTATAGTATTTTCTTATGCTCATTTGGTGGATAAATATCTTTGCATTTATGTGTACATAGATTAATTCATTTGCTCATATATATATATACACACATATTTTATTTATCTATCTTGTGATTGGGTATCATAGTTTAAACCATATTTAAGAAATAAATCAAGATAGCAATTGCGCACCTCCACTCTTATCCAGAGGAATAACGAGGAGAAGTTCAGAACCCGTTAAGGGTATTCAGCTTCAATATCTTGCTTTTTTTAATTGCTTGACATAGGATTTAAATTGTTGAAAAATATATTTTTAATAGAATAAAAAAATTATTTTGATATCATTTTCATGTGTTTTTCATGCCAATAAGATTTTTGGTGTTAATTCTCTATTTTAGGTATAAAAATATCCCAGATAAAATATTTTTCAAAAGCCCTTAATTCACATCTCTTTAGTATGATTTTTGGGCAGTCACAGTTGACCGAGTTGACCTGATATAGGTCCAGTCGACCGGGGGGTCGACTGAGAAAACCTGAAATACAAAAAAAAAATTTGGGCCTTAGCTGGTCGACTGACTATAACTGAGAAACTTTCGGTTAGGCCCCGGTCGACCGGTAATCGGATCTGCTACTTTTTACGCCGTTTTAAAAACCCTAAAAACCCCAAATCTCTTTCACTTTTCTCCTTCCTACCATTTTCTCCTCTTCTCCACCCTATTTCCCTTCTTCCATCTCTCCCAAACCCTTCCAAATCTCAAATTAAACCCTAAAATTTGTTAGATCTCTCCTCAAAACTTCAGATCTGTTTGATTTCAAGGAGAAAATTTGGTTTCTTTAAGGTATAATCTCTAATCTCTTAAATTTTCTTTTTTTCATAAGTTTTTCTAGAAATCTTCCTATAATTCGTGCCTAAATATTGTTTATCATCTTCCTACCTTCACCATGTTAAGAGATTTAGATCTAACAAGGATAAACAACTCAAACTATCTTCAAACCCCTTTGTTTCTCAGAACGCATCTCATAGATTTTTTGTGATCCATAATAAGCATGTTATATCTGGTAGAACTGTCGTGCTTGCTGATTTTGAACATTTGAATCTAGCAAATATTCTGAATACAAGCTCTCTTAAACACCTAGTCACCATTAAGAAACCCATCTACCCTGAGCTTGTGCACTATTTATACTCTAATCTGACTTTCTAAAATAATCATGTCCGATCTAGGACTCTGGGTAAAGACATTAACATTTCTTTAGATCGATTTGCCTATCTGCTACATCTCTCTTGCGAGGGTGTAGATTTCTATAATGTTGATTTATATGATTTTGAATATCCTGACAGTGAATCTGCCCTCACTGTATCTCTCTTGCTTCACAATGATGATAACCCTGCTTTAGTTAGGAACAAGGAGGTGAAGTATTATACGCACATCGCCCAGGTCCTAGCTAAAATACTGTTCAATAATCTCCTGGCAAAATAAGGAGAATATAATCATGCTCGGGGTTCTGCTCCTCTCTTGATCTATTGCATTTTTAAAGGCATTAGAGTTGATATTACTAAGCTCATCATTGATTACATTGCTTCTGAGTACCTCCTGATCCCAAATCGACACTTGCCATTTGGGATGCTTATTACCCGACTCCTCAAATAATTGAAATTTGATCTTTCTGCTGAACAGTCCATCAAACTATCTATTGATATCAACAAGACTCTCCTAAAGAGGATGTGTGCTAGGGAGCGTGCTCCTACTCCTCATCCCCCTCCTATCATTTTTGTTGTTGCACTTGGATCCTCTTCTGCCTCCTCAGCCTCTATTGACCCATACACAGCTCTCTCTGCTTAACTTCATGAGCATGATCTGAAGATGTCAGCAAACTTTGAAAGAATTGAGCACAGAGTTCAGAACAACCTGCAATACATTTGCTCATCTATTCGATATCTCTAGACATGCGTCGACGAGACCTATAATAGGAACACTTGGCCTGTTCCACGTTCGAGAGGCCACGCACAACCCCTTCCTACATCAGGTCTTTCCATTTGACACCTGGGTACCTCTTCTAGCTCCTTCTCAGGCACCAACTCCTCCTGAAGATCTAGATTTCTAGGAAAAGTGACCTCTTTTTTGTTAATGACAAAAGGGGGGAGAGAGATTCTATGGAGTTATCTGAGAATTTTTACTTTCATGTCTTTATTTATGTATTTTTTAATTTGGACATGTAGTATTTGGTGTTTGGGCATGTGTTTTTGATATTGTAGTACTAATTTTGTTGTATGGAACTTATTTTGAGGTTGGCATGAACATTTTGAGGTTGGCATGAACATTTGTATGGACAAATTTCTATTATGCTATCAATATTGTCTTTTGAAGCTATGTATCTTTTTTTCATAGTTGATTTTTGATACATATCTTCTATGTGTGTTATCTGGTGTGTTTGTATTCTTATGTATCCTTTGTAAACCAACCATTTTACCACTTATTTTAGTGGTTGCAGGTTATTGGTTGGTTGGAGAAAACCATTTATAGATACACCTTGTAATTCTGTATTTTTGATATACATGATGGATTGCGTAGAGCTTGATTAATATATCTTATTCATATGCCTTTATTAATGCATCTAACTCATATGTAACAATTTGATATATGCATGTGTTTAGGGGGAGCTTCGCATGAAGTCTCTTCCCAAATTGTTTGTGATAATCCCATGTGTTTTGTCATCATCAAAAAGGGAGAGATTGTTGGCCCAAAGGCCATTAGCCCTAGTTTTAATGATAACAAAACATTATGTAGTTATGTTTTTAACAATTTTATTTAACAAAGTTTCAAGTTAACTCTTTATTGCATTTCAGCTCCATCACAAGACTCACACATTTGGAAGCCAAGAAGATGTAGATCCAGAGTCTAAGCATATAGACTAACTCAAGGATTAAAATTACAAGAGAAGACTATATCAAGATTTGTATTTTTGATTTTTGATTTTCAGATAGGATTTATAGTCGTTTGTTAAAATCAAGATGATATTTTGGGATTGACACATACACACATCATTCATATTCCTATAGTGTTTTATAAAAAGTCCAAAACATTTCTCTTTTCCATTTTTCGAGATCGAGTTTGGGAAAACAAGTTTTGAAAAAATCGGTTTTTGATTTAGAAAAGTGTTTTTACAAAATATAGTTCTAACTTTATTATGTGTTGATCCATGATCAGACACTGGTTCTATCAAGTCCCTAGAATTCTATTTTGTGTTTAAAAATCAAAGTTTATTTTGTCAGAAAAAGATTGGTTTCAAAAAGATTACAATAATAAGCTTTTGGCCCAAAGTCCGACCGAGCCGTCGACCGACATGCATCGAAGTGTATTGTGTGTACTTCAGTCGACCGGGTGGTCGACCGACTGTAAGAGATTTGCTCTCGGTTGGGTCCTGTCGACCGTCCCGGTTGACTGACAGAGAACCTTGCTCTCTGGTCAGGAAAAGGCGACCAACCGGTTGATCGCTATCCCCAATAGTCAAAAATCTGACCATTGGCGATCGACCAGCTGGTCGACCGACAGAAGGATTTCCCTCTGATTTTTTCCCAATGACTACATTCTGTTTTTTTTCTTTTTTGGTTCTTTTCCCGATAGCTCTTTTAATTTTTCTCCTTATGTTTTCATCCCCTATAAATATTGAGGCTGTAAAAAACCCAAGCACAAGATTTCTAAAGTTTAGATCAAGTTTTTACAAGTTTACATCAAGATTTAGCTTTTTCTTGAAAGATTTTCTTTTGAGCCAAAATGCCATGTCCTTGGTTTTTAGCTTGAGCCTTCCCTTTACATCTTTATAAGCTATTTCCACTACACAATCTCAAAGAGTTTCACCTCCTCATCTCGGTTATAAGATTGTGCTTTGAGCTATTTGCCATCAAGTAAAGATCATCGATTTCCTTCTATTGTGAAGTTATAGAGGTTGCGGCCTTAAGTAAGCTAATGAGCCCCTTGTTAGTGTTGCAGCACTGCGAGAGAAGACTTGTGAGTCCAATGAGTTCTAGTGAGAACTTGTAAAGGTTGACGATCTAGTGAGATCAGTCTTAGTGAAAATCCTTGATAGTGTTGAAGGCTGGGATGTAGAGCAGTGGCTCGAGCCTCGAAACATATCATCGTGTTTGCGATTGCTTGCTCTTTCTCTCTTCACTCTACTCTCTCTTTACTTACTTGCACACTTATATTATGTACTTATTTGTAAGTATTTCTAGTGTTGTGAATTGTATTTGCTAGGTTGCTAGCAAGTTAATTTTTGTTCCGCATTAGTTACCATTTAGTATAGCGATCACCTACTTACCCCCCTCTAGGTGATTTGCAGGCATCACCTGCCTTTGGAATGCGTTGATGTCTGTTGGGCTCTGCGAGCAGGTCATATTTGGACTATCTTTCGATGAAATCAGGACGGCTCCTATAGCGGTAGAAGCGGAGGAACATGCTGGTACGCTGGAAGAGAAGGAAGAAGAACACTGACAAGAAGATGTCCTTTGGAAATGAATAACCACCCCCTGAAGAAGAGAAGACACGGTGAACAAGGAACCTGCTGCTATAGTGGACAAGGAGAGATAAGAACACCTGCAAGAAGGTATTCTCTTTGAAAATGAACAACCGCCACCGAAAGAGGAGGCTCTGTGGGTAAAACCAGCATTGTGAAGACTGTGAGGCATGATCTATTCGCAAGTCTTCCAAATTAATTATTTATTGATGGTAAACCAGCACTTGAAAATGTGTGTTTTAGAAAATCAATGTAAAAATGTGTGCTATGACTTTCTCGATACTTTCGTTATAGCATATTGGGTCGAATCCACAGGGACAAGAGGCGATATAAGCATTAACAGTTCATTCACATTGTATGTTAACAATTCTTCTTTGTTAAAGAAAGAGAACAAGAAAAAGAAAAGAAAACTAGAAGTGATAGGTGGAGAAGCAATGAAATTGGCGAAGTGAAAACAATGAAAAAGTGGTTGTGAAACGGTAAAGTAAAACAATATAATAGAAATGAAATAGAAAGTGAAGTGATTTAGAAAGCGGGTTTAAAAACAAAAGAGAAAAAAAAGATGAAACTTGTTGTGAAAAAGATGAAACAAAGGTGAACTAAAAAGATGCTGAAAACAATGATAGAAAAATGATAAATGGTTCTACAATAGTTTTTAAAATAAAGTAAAGAAAAGAAGAAAAATGATGAAAGAAAACTCATGGCTACTAACTACTAATTGCTCCACTAACATGCTAACCTCTTAGTGATAGTTGCCTCACATGGATTCTTGGCCATCACTAATTCTTGGCTTCTTCAAGAGACAATACAAAGTATAGCACATGAAATGGTTTTTCCACATCCAATCCACACAACAAGGTAAAAGTTACTATTAGATCATCAATACATGTAGAGATGAGCATGAAATAAAGAAGACATTACAATCCAGAATCACTCAACCCTATTACAAGATCTAAAAAGAAAGGAAAAAATACAAAAGAAAAGAGAAGAAAATCCTAATTTACAACCAGAAGAGAGAATTCCTAGTATTTCTAGCCCTCAAATTCAGTATTTATAGGCAAAAGGAGCTATGATTTGATGAGACGAAGCTACGCGTCGAAAATCAACACGTGACACCTCAAAAGTGCCGCGGATTCACAAGGATCCGATACGTGACACCTCAAAAGTGCTGCGGATCCGCAAGGATCCTTGTGGATCTATGGCATTATTAGGGCCAATGGCTCTGATCTTTTTACCATGGCTTCGTTTAGTCTCGAGAAGCTTATCTGATTTTGGGTTGTTTGGATGTATATTTCTCCATATATGTCTTCAAATACCGGATTTTAATGTAAGCTTCTAGAAGCTCTCTTACATAGTATCCAATGTTGATATTGATTTAATTATCTGAAAATGAGTTTAGTTAGGCTTTTATCAGCATTTTCCCTTTCTAGTCTTGATTATCTACAAAAGAGACAAAAACACGGGTGAGAAGCGTTATTTTATTAACAAATCATTCGGAAAATGCAATGTAATGATGCAGAATCATAGACTAATCACACCCCCACACTTATCTTTTACTCGTCCCGAGCAAAACAAGAAAAAAGAAAAAGAAAAACTAAACTACAATGTTATTATACTACTTTCGCAGGTGATGTGATTGCACTGAGCGTGTGCAGCAAGCCGTTAAACCTCTACGTTTTTCCAAGAGGAGGAGTTTTGTCGCCTGACGATTTTCAGCAGATTACACCCACAAAATTCATAAAGAAAGAGAACAAAAGTTAGTGTTTTGAAAAATACATTTTGAAAGAGAGAAAAGTTTTTTAAATATTTTTGTAAAAATTTAGGCGATCTATAATCATAAGTCCACCAAAATTAGTCTTTCTTAAACTTAGTCTAGAAGAAAGATCTTATCATTAATTAAGGTAAAAATTTAAAATTAGATTGAATATTTTATCCTTCATAAAATTTAGATAATATGCACTTTGTGATAGTGAAGATTTTTGGATTTCAACTCTTACCATCAAGCCATAAATAATATATATATATATATATATCATTTTTCTTCCTTTAGTTTTCATAGGCTTTCTAGTTTACCCAGATAGGGAGCCTTTAGCCCATGACTCCCAAATCAGACGATCTTAGGGCACCAGATGAGAAAATATCCCTTAGGCTTAAGGACTCGAGTAAACAAGGTCACAAAACTTGGGGGGAATATTTGTTTCTTTTTTGTCACCGTTAGGCGTGAATAATCATGCTCCTTGAGGCATAGTTATCTAACTTTATTAAGTGATTTTTTATTCATATATACCATCTATATATTTTTTTATTTTATGGCATGTTAGTCTTCGTTTCCATCTCCAAAATGTGTAAATGATAAGTGCATACTATCTAGGGCAAAAAAATTCAGGATAAAATTATTTCTCCAATCTATCTTACTTAGCCTATAATTTTAAACAAGGTTCATTATTTCGACTAAGTTTAAGATATCATAATTAAGAATTTTTTATTTCTCTACGATCAATTTAATTTTCTTAAAAATAGATCAAAACTTTGTTTCTTATTTCAAAAAGTTTTTAAAGAAAGGAAAAATTCTATACAAAAGAAAAATATTCTAAGAATATCCTAAAGAGGTGAAAAAGAAAGAAAATCAAAAACTCTACGTTAAGACCCTCCCGCACACTTATCTCATGCATTATCTTCAATGCTTCGTGAATGTATATATACATGAAACAAATAGAGTAGAAAGAAAAAAATCATCTCAAGGTGGTGGTTCCGGTGGTGGTTTGATTGGTCCATAAAATGTGGCCCGATCCAAATTACATAAAGTTCACCGGAACCTACCAGTGACCTCTCTAATATAACCCATTATTATGATGTATATATGAATGATTTTTATTATGAATTTTATCGCATATAATTTTTAAAATTTTACAATAATTTCAGAGTCATTTTTATCAACACCTTTGGTCCAAAAATGGAATGTGAAATGATGGAATGATTGATTTGGACTCGGAAGGATAGGAACTAATACCGATTCAGGAAGTTGACTGAAATCAAGTGAAGTTTCTGAGTCAAAATTTGTTCAGGAATTGGGTCCAAATCAAGAAATTCATTCTCCCTCCATGGAATGTGTCTGCATAAGATTGGTGTTCACAGTTCAAGAATGACAGGAATGGGATCAACACTGATTCAAAGATGTTGGTCAAGTTGGGTAACAAAATAGGAGTCAATATTGATTTAGAAATTTGAATCAGATCACAAATTTGAGAATCTGGGTCACATTTTTGTTGAGTTCAATTTCATAAAGATGATAAATTACCAATTTGCCAATGAGACTTTCAGAAGTTATGTATTGGTCAAGTTTCAGATATGAATTGTAAAAATGGGTAATCTAATTTCAAGATGTATGGGCACAAGATTGAATGCTGACTTGGGAAAATGTTTGAAGTAAGGTAAAGTTTTAAGAGTCAACATTGAATCAAGAAGTAGAATTGAATTATCAATTTGATGTTCAAGAGCATATTCATGCTCAAGTTCAATTTCAGGAAATTGATAATTTACCAAAATATCAATATAGGTTCAAAATTTTGATGTTGGTTAAGCTCAAATAGGTGTGCTGAAATTGAATCTTGATGTCCAAAACAACATGATTCCTGGTCTAGATCGATAGAGTTAGAGATATCTGATAAGAGCGAGTTTTCTCATTCATATGAATGTTGGCCAATTGACTTAAGTTATGATTCTAACCTATCGATAAACTGGGTAGAAGATTTTTGAAATTGTTGCGAGATCTCATGCAAGATTTCTATACTCTTTTCTTGATTTGATATTTCTTCAAATGGGTGTTCTAGAAAGAGAGTGTACGAATTTTGATTTTGAAAAATTGTAAAGATTGTGAGTCCAACAAGTTTTGAGATTGTCGCTCGGAGTCACGCAAGAGTTCTATACTCGTGTCCAAGATGATGATTGATCATTTTGAAGAATTGGGACAGAGTATGAATTTTAAAATATTGTGAAATTGGGAAGACCAACATTTCCTGAAATTTTCGTTCAGCCTCCTTCATGGCTTTTATACTCATTTTAAGTCAGATTTTTCCTCTATGGCCTGTTGTAGAAAAGGAATATATGAAGCATGATGTGGAAAAGTTTGTGAATATTGTGAGTCGAGCTTATTTTGTTGGGACTCAAGCATGGTTTGTTCAGCTTCCCATGCTTTTTTCTAACTCGATTTTTTCTTCAATGGGTTGTTCTAGAAAAGGAGTATAAGAAGAAATTTAGGGAGTGAATATTAGGAAAATTGTGAAAATTGTGGACAAGGTAGTTGAAAATTAGACCGGGAGAGATGAATTTCTGTCGACTCTGTGAAGAGTTGAAATTATTTTGAAAATGTTGGTATTCAGATAAAGTATGGGTATATTAAGTTGAATAAATCAAATCCAGATTATTTGGTTGGTTCATGTTATTCAAAACTGGGTTGGAGTTATTCGAATGAAATGAGGTCGATGTGAAATATGGATTCATATTAGGATTGAAAAATATGTTGTTGTTCAAATTCTTTTCACAAACAAACACAAACAAAAGAAAAAAATTAAAATCAAGCCTATACTTGGGTTGACCTAGATCTAGACGACTCCTAACTGGTCGATTTCCGAGGGAGGTTGTTGTATGAACCCGACTAAGAGCTAATCGGTTAGGTAGAGGCAAAATGCGGTGAGAGGTATCCGTATGTAAACAACAGGTCTTAATTACGCCAAACCATCGGATCTTCGAGGCTTAACCTCTTAATCCCCAACCTTAGACACCGATTTGGAAAGAGTATGGTCTCACTAGTCCAGTCCACCCTCAGTCAATCTCCTATTGAGTCCGAGATATCCCTAGGGGCTAATGTCTATCAATTTTTATTAAGGCTTGGGTTGCGTGAGTGGGAAGGTAGTTTTTGGGCTAAAGAAGGGTAATAACTTTTCCATCTTATCTTGTATCGAGTTATGTCCTTAAGCCCAATTCATGCAAGTGTACAACATAGACAAGAGTAACACACAAAGTAAGTAAATCACCCGTGTGTTTAACTTATGTCATAAGCAATGTCATATGTATACCTCAGTCCAGATCACAACAACAGAATAAAATGCAGTATATTGGAATTGAATTGACATATGCCTAAATGCAAATGTCTAAACCATTTTATAGTGTCCAAATATCATATTTTAGTTCTTAGTTTATTGTAGTGTTCAGGCAGTCAAAGCAGAAAAATAATAATACAAATCCACTAGCTATTATAATATGCACATCCCAGCAAAACAAGAGACATATTTGTCACAAATTGCCGTAAAAATGCGATTAAAGTCACGTATGTTCTTGAGAAGCTGAGTCCCTGCTTTCAGGAGCAGGGAGCTACAGTGCTAATGGGTGTTTTGCAATATTCAGTTCCTATAAAATTTGACCTCCACACCGAAACAGAGAAGAAAATGTTAACAAAAATGTGATTTTAAATCATTCCCCCCCAGGCAGTGGCGCCATTTTTTTTATCGATGATAAACCAGCACTTGAAAATGTATATTTTAGAAAAATAGTGTAAAATGTGTGCTATGCTTCCTTGATACTTCCGTTATAGCATATTATCTATAAGGGTCGAATCCATAGGGACGGGAGGTGATAGAAGCATTAACAGTCTATTCACATTAGATGTTAACAATTCTTCTTTATTAAAGAAAGAGAAAAAAAAAAAGAAAACTAGAAATGGTAGGTGGAGAAGGAAATGAAATCGGCGAAGTAAAATAATGAAAAAGTGGCTGTGAATTGGTAAAGCAAAACAGGAAAATTGAAATGAAAATGAAAAGTGAAGTGATTTAGAAAGTGAGTTTAAAAACAAAATAGAAAAGAAGATGAACTTATTGTGAAGAAGATAAAAACAAAGTGAACTAAGAAGATAGTTAAAACAACGATAGAAAAATGATAAAAAAATTTTGAAATAGTTTTTAAAAAAGTAAAGAAAAGAAGAAAACAATGAAAGAAAACTCATGGCTACTAACTACTAATTGCTCCACTAACATGCTAACCTCTTAGTGATAGTTGCCTCACATGGATGCTTGGCCATCACTAGTCCTTAGCTTCTTCAAGAGATAATACAAAGCATGACACATGAAATGGTTCTTCCACATCACTTCCACACAATAAGGTGCAAGATACTATTAGATCATTAAAATCAAGTAGAGGTGAGTATAAAATAAAGAAGACATTGCAAGTGAACTTGTTAGTGGTAAGATGTTAGAATGTTAGAGTATTAGTATCCATCATCATGAGCCATCAATTGTTCTTATAAGAGCAAGACTTTGTAGAGGCTATTAGATTCATATAGATTATCAAGTAAGAAATTAGCTAGTTAGTGGTTAGTAGATAAACGCCATAAGAAGAAAGTTAGTTTAGCACTGTGTAGAAGATGGAGAAGTTTACAATAGAAAAGAAAAGAGAGATATTTACATAAATTGTCACTCTCTATTACATCATTCTCTCTCTCACCAGAATAAAATTACCCCTACTACAAGAACTAAAAAGAAAGAAAAATACAAAAGAAAAGGAAAAAATCTTACTCTACAACTAGAAGAAAGAAATCCTAGCTACTGTTCTCTGTCACCCTATTTCTGGCCCTAAATGCAGTATTTATAGGTAAAAGGAGCTAGGGTTTGATGAGACGAGGCCACACATTGAAAATCGACACGTGACTCCTCAAAAGTATTATAGATCCACAAGGATCCATGCGGATCCCCGGCATTATCAATGCCAATGACCCCAATCTTTTTGCCATAGCTTCGTTTAGTCTCGAGAAGCTTCTAGATATATCTGGTTTTGGGTTGTTTAGATTTATATTTCTCCAGATACGTCTTCAAATACGAGACTCTAATGTGATCTTCTAAAAGCTCCCTTGCATGGTATCCAATGTGGATTTAGTTATCTGAAAATGAGTTTAATTGGGCTCTTATAACCCCTTTGCCCTTCTAGTGTTGATTATCTATAAAAGAGACCAAAAGACGAGTGAGAAGTGTTATTTTATTCATAAATTGGTAGAAAAATGCGATGTAATGATGCAAAATTATAGACTAATTAGTTATATCTCTGTCATGGGATGTTCCTCCAACTAAGGCATTTATTGTCCACATTTTTCACTTTCTGCCTACATATTCGGAAGTTTGTCCAACATCTTATCAAAATTGTCCACATTTTATAATTTATGTCTACATATTAGAAACTTTGTCCAACTTTTTTGAATTTCTTTCCATCGACAGGGCAAATGGATGAAAGTAACGTGTCATAAGAAAGCTGAAAATCTAATAAAAGCCCTTGCCCCTCTTGCAACACAAGCTTATCCTTCTCTGACCCAATCAGAACCACATGTCGTGAATATTCATGGCATCTGGGAACAGATGAGCATGTTACTCAGGACCACTGAGGAGTTGCTAAAAATTGAAGAATTGAATGTTGACGTTCCTAAAGATCCTGACTTCATTCTTGTGATGTACAGTGACGACAATAAAGAGATTGAGTTAGTCCACAATGACACTCAATGGGACCCACTGCTTTGTTGAATCATGAGGAATGTGCTACTTTAAACAAGTTCCTCCAACTATCAGTCCCGAGGTTAACTTCTACCTGTCAAACTCTGTCCACTTTTCTACAATTCTAACTACATTTGACCCTTTGTATTTACTTCGATATTCTCCCACCTTTATGTAATTTATGTCTACATATGTTTATTTCTATCTGCCTTAGTCAGATTTTGTCCACCATTCTTATCATTTGTCTATTTTACTCAAATAAATAGCCGTCAAGAATATGTGTGATCGTGGAAAGATATGCTCATAACCCATAAAAACTTCTCCAGATGATCCGCAGTTATTTGCTTGATGATAAAGTGAGTTGTCTACTTTATGCTCTTCGTTTGGTTTGCAGAACTTATAATTTTTTGAACTTATTTAACAAGCTTTTTCAGATGGTTGATGCATTGATTGGGAAAGAGGTTCACTAGTTATAGAAAATTTGGAATAGTCTATCTGTGGTTCTCTGTATGTTTTTCATTTGAAATTTAGTCTAAATTTATCACTTTATGTCCTACATATAAACTTCTAGACACTTATTAAAATATTTGTCCAACTTTTATCTCTATGTTAACCATAATAATTATTTGTCCTCTTATATCAATGTTTATCCACTTATATCAATTTCTCTCTACTTGCCTTAGCTCTTTTTCATAGAATTGTTTGAGATATGATGATACTCTTGAAGCGAACTGATGTTATGTGATATATGTGAAGCAGTATGTTAGGAAAGAGAAGAAAATTCTGCTCATTCTACTCTGCAGTGAACAACATTAGCACTTTCTGATGGTTGACTTCTAAAAGGAGGAGATAGCCCACTACAGTTTTGTCCCGCACAAGAGGTATTTCAATCGCACCAGGAAGATCATCAAGTTGCTTGAGAGCATAGAAGCCACTCCAACTAAGACATTCATCGAGCACTTCACATACTGACAACTTTCGGTGCAGCAATAACTGAACAAGTGTGATACTTTCTTTTAATATATTTGTCTACCTTCCTAAATTTCTCTCTAACATTCTTATATTCTGCCGACCTCTCTAACTTTCTATCTATTATTCAATTTCTGTCCAGCTTTATCAATTTCTGTCTATTTATCAATTATTGTCCCCCTACATAATTCAATGTCTACTTATACTATTTCGTAAATTCCTACTATACAGATTTGTTTGTGGGTTGTTTGTTTGAGAGTATATAAGGAAAATCATCTAGGGTGGGGACCTGTTGGCAATTATACCCCCTGATAAGTTCATGAAGGCGTACCACGCTGAGCTCTGTATGAAGTTGCTGGTGGAGGGTGATCGAGGCGAAACTAGCACCCAAAAATGTGTAATTTGTCAAATCAATGTAAAAGCTCGTATGTGCTAATGTTCCCTCGATACTTCCGTTATAGCACTGGCTCAACGGGTCGAATCCACATGGACGAGAGGCGATAGAAGCATTAAAAGTCTCTATTCACGTCGTATATTAACAGTTCTTCTTTGTTAAAGAATTAGAAAAAGAAAAGAAAAGAAAAGAAAAGAAAATCCAGCATGTGGTAGGTGAGGAGAGCGATGAAAGCAATGTGAAAATAAAAGAGAAGTGGTTTGAAAAATAAAATAAAAAAGAAGATGAAACAAAGGTGAACTAAGAGGATGGTGAAAACATCGATAGAAAAATGAGAAAAAGAGTTTGAAAATAATTTTCAAAACAAAGTAAAATAAAACTCATGGCTACTAACTACTAATTGCTCCACTAACCATGCTAACCTCTTAGTGATAGTTGCCTCACATGGATCCTCGGCCATCACTAATCCTTGGTTTCTAGAGATGATACAGAGCATGGCCCATAAGATTGATCTTCTACATTCAGACAACGCATCCATACCAATAACAAATTTGCAAGCTACTTATTAAATCATCTAGACCGGTTAGAGGTGAGCATGAAATAAAGAAGATATTGCCAAGTTAGCAAGTTAGTGGGTTAGGTGTTAAAATGTTAGAATGTTAGAATCCATCATCATGAGCCATCAATAGCTCTTGCAAGAGCAAGGCCTTGTGAGGCTATTAGATTAATGTGGATTATCAAGTAAGTGGTTAGATAGTTAGTGGTTAGTAGTTAGATTGCCATGAGAAGAAAAGTTAGCAAAGCATCATGTAGAAGATGGAGAATATTACATCGGAGAAGAAAGGAGGCACCTTTACATAGATTGTCACCATCTATTACATCAATCCCTCTCTATCTCTCTCTGAATCTCTCAGCCCTACTACAAGATCTAAAAAAAAAGAAAATACAAAAGAAATTAAGGAAGAACACCTACCTACACTACATTAAAACATAGAAACCCTAGCCTAAAATCAAAAACTTCTCCTAAAATCAAAAACTGCTTGCGCTTTGGCCAACTACAGGGCTATTTATAGGCATAGGATGATTCCAGAAGACGAGAAGGGGCAACGCGTCAAAGATCGACACGTGGCTCCACCATTGGGCCGCGGATCCGTGGCTTTTGCCACGGATCCGCGGCCAAACCAGGGAGCTAGCTCCCTGGTATTGGTGCGGGGATGCGTCAGACTTCGAGTATCTTCCTAGTATATCCTTTTTCTGGTAATTTCGCCCGAATATTCGTCTGACGTGAGCAAAGGTCTAGGTTCGACGTATCTTCTAGACATTCCTTTGCTTGGCCTCCACGAAATCCGGGATTAATTACCATAAAATGAAATTAATTAAGCTCTTATTACTCCTTTGCCCTTGAACTCTTAATTTACGTGCAAGAGAGACCAAAACACGATTTAGACCGACATTTTATTCATAAATCGGTGGGGAAGTGTGATATAAAAATGCAGAATTATAGACTAAACACACCCCCATACTTATCTTTTGCTCGTCCCAAGCAAAACAAGAAAAGAAAAACTATACTGCAAATGTTATTACACCACTTTCACAGGTGACGCGATCGCACTGAGCGTGTGCAACAAGCCGTTAAACCTCTAGGTTACCCTAGAGGAGGAGTGTTGTCTCCTGAGGGTTTTTCAGCGGATTGCACCCACAAAATCCATAAAGAAAGAAGATAAATGTTAGTATTTTGAAAATGCATTTTGAAAGAGAGACAAGTTTATGAAATATTTTTGCAAAAATATAAGCGATCTAAGGTCATAAGTCCACCAAAAATTAATCTTCCTTAAATTTAGTCTCTATGCAAGATCTTGTCTTCAATTAAGGTAAGAATTCAAAATTGGATTGAGTATTTTATCCTTCATAAAACTTAGATAATATGCACATTGTGATAGTGAAAATTTCTGAAATTTCAACTCCAACCATCAAGCCATTTATATATATATATATTTTTTTTTTTTTTTTTTTTCTTCCCTTAGTTTTCTTAGGCTTTCTAGTTTACCCGGGTAGTGAGCCTTTAACCGATGACTCTCAAACCAGACGGTCCTAGGGCACCAGATGAGAAAACATCCCTCGGGTTAAGGACTCGAGTAAACAAGGCCACAAAACTAAGGAGAATTATTTGTTTCTTTTGACCACCGTTAGGCGTGAATAATCATGCTTCTTGAGGCATAATTATCCAGATTAATAAGTGATGTTTTATTTATACCATATATATATATATTTTTTTTATTTATTTTTTACTTTATGGCATTTTAGGTCTTTGTTTCCATCCCAAAAATGTGTAAGTGTGAAGTGCAAATTATCTAAGACAAAAAATTCAAGATAAAATTATCTCCCCAATCTTTTATACTTAACCTATAATTTTAAACAAGATCCATTATTTCGACTAAGTTTAAGATGTCATAATTGAGGTTTTCTTAGTTTCTAAGATCATCTTAATTTTCTAAAAATACATTAAAACTTTGTCTCTTATTTCAAAAAGTTTTTAAAGAAAGAGGAAATTCCTATACAAAAGGGAAGATTTCTAAAAATATCCTAAAATAAGTGTAAAAGAAAGAAAATCTAAAAACTCTATATTAGTAAACCCTCCCCCACACTTATCTCATGCATTGTCCTCAATGCATCGTGATGTATGTATGCATGAAACAAATATGAAGGCGAGTGGCTCAAGGATGTATATGTATAACTATTAGTTTAGACAAAATAGACATATACATGAAGCTAATCACAAACATGAAAACATGTACAAAATAGTGAATACAAGTCAAAATGCATGAATCATCAAAACTAGGCTATACTAGTACATCTAATGAGTACAAATGAGCAATCAAGTATAAACATATAATAATCTATTTGTGGCTCACTAGTTGTACAAGTATATACTCAAGTTTTAATGAAAACTACATCTTAAACAAGTAATCAAAACATGAAGTGGAAAAATCAAAACAAAACTCATATGATCATTATGGTAAATGCTCGTGCTATTAGAGTTATGATATACATAATAGCTAAACTAACGTGAGAACATAAAATAAACATGAGTGTATCTCAAATACTAATCATGTATATCACAAGCCTAATTATCATGGCATTTAACATAGTAATCATAAAAACATGACATGCTAAAAATTAATAATCTAAAAGCATGTAAACATAAATGGGGGTAGAGATTGTTACCAAAGTTATGAGGGTAAATCTCTAGGCTCCAAACCAAGGTGGTCCTCTCACCAAACACCCCTTGAAAGTGATGCATCCAAAATTGTCACCTTTAAGCTCGGAACGCATCCACCTCAAGGCACCAACGCATCTCACGTCGAGTGAGAGCCCACACCTACATCAAATAAAATAGGAGTGGTCTTTGGTACCCATACTCTTTTGGGTCCATGAGGGTTAGCACCTTTTCTAACCCAAACAAATTTATTTGCTAAATTTACATCATGTACTCTATCATAACAAAACCTAATAAGGTGGCCCTTACGTCCACAATGTGTACATGTGTACACATGAGCATACATAGTGTTATGAGTGTGAACATGAGGAGAATGTGTGTGTCGTGATTTGTGTGCATGCATATGTGGGACTTGTTTCTTGTGAAATATGGATTCCAACCGTGAGTGGTTCATGGCACATTGGCCCAAGGTGGAGCCCAAACACTCAACACTCTTCTTTAAAATATTTATATCATTTTCAATGTTAGAACAAGAGGTGCATGCAATTGATACACTAGGTGGTGAAGCTATACTAGCATGGTAAACATGTGAAACAATGTCATTTTGTAAAGTAGTATTTTTCTTTGAAAACAAATCCAAATTCTTTGAAATAGAAATAATTTTATTTTCAAAGAATCATTTTCTTTTAAAAAAAATCAAGTTTTGAAGTTAAAGTCATATTTTTCTTCAAAATATTTTCACATCATTTTTCAAAATTTCATTTTCTTTTAGGGCAAGGTCAAGTTGGGACTTAAGTGAGTCACGTTCACTTGAAATCTCATCCCTCTCTTGCATAACCAAATCAAGTCTAGAAGACAAATTTTCCTTTTCTTTGTTAAGTCCAAAACTTTTCTTTTTCAATGCTTTATATTTTTCTAATAATTTTTCACACACAATGGAAAGTTCTTCATTTAATACATCGGCATCAATATGATCATTACTTGAAGAACTAGCACTATCATCTAGTTGAGATTCTAAATATACCTCAAGGGAGTCATTTCCTTGGACCATGTAGCAATGTTGTTCGGATCCATTCTCACTAGATTCCTTCTCTACAATGTTTGGCGTTTGAAGCTCGAAGGAGGTCAAAGTGTTCCACACTGCAAAAGCGGAATCACAATGAGAAACTAAACACAAATATTCTTTATTAAGCGTGCTTCTAAGTGCCATCAGGGTTTGTGCATTGGCCTCTATATGCTTGCTATTACCAAGATAGGATTTCTTGATAGCGGTAAGGAAAACATGCAAACCTATAGTCTTGAGATACATACTCATCTTAATCTTCCATACGTCAACGTTAGAAACATCAAACATAGGAGGGGTCATGAAATCCATGAGTGTAAAAAATATATGTGCAAATGCAAGTCTAGATTAGCAAAACCAAGATCTTACTCATAGGTGGTTAACCTAATATCAGGAGCGCAGGCTCTGATACCAATTGAAAGTACACCTAGAGGGGGTTGAATAGGTGTAAGGCTAATCTAATGACAAATGATGTGAAATTTAAAATTAAATGCAACACACTTAGTGTAACCAAAGAGTGTAGCCGAATTCCCAGTGAGGGCTCTGGACTAACTCCTCTTGATTCCTTTGAATAAGAGTTGAGTGCTATACAAAGCTCTCCTGGTTAACACAAGTATGGCACACAAACAAACCAAGTGTATGATATGACAATATGAATCAATGTAAGATAAATAAGAGAGAGAGAGAGTCAGAGAAAGTGGTTCAAACGCAAACACAAAGATATGTTTCGAGGTTCGAGCACACAGCTCTACGTCCCCGCCTTCACACAAATGGATTTTCACTAAATCGTCCACACAGGACTCCCACACAGGGAACCTCCATTGAGGATTTGGGTAAATACAAGTCGGGAGTATACAACTCCTCTCTCAACCAATACAACCTCTCACTAGAGGCAAGGCACAACTCAAATCACCTCTACACTTAGAGGGATAGGCACTTAGCCAAACAAAGATCACCTCACACTTGAGGGATTCCAACTCAATCACCTCTCACTAGAGAGATGCAAACACCACTTCCACAATCACCTCTCACTAGAGGGATAACTAGAGGGATATCAACACAATCATCTCTCACTAGAGGGATATCACAAAGTATGAAAGGTTTACAACTTGGTGGTATTAACAACCACAAACTAATTTTCCTACAAAACAAAGATCCTATAGATAGGATACATATGATAAGCTCAAGTGTGAGAAAACAAAGAGTTTGAAAATCAAAAACAAAAAAATCTTGGGAAAACTTCTAGAATAGGTATAAATGAAGATTAAAAATCAATCGCAAAGACTTCTCTTTGTCTTCATTTTTCTAACCCTTTTAAAAATAAATAAGATCAATCTTTTCGCTCTAAAACTCTTTTGAAAACTTGTAATAAAAGACTAGAAAGAATGAGAATTTTGCTCTTGGAAAACTTGTTAAAAATCAACTCAAATATGGGTATTTATAGCCCCATAACAATCTGCCTGTTGGCAGCAATCAAAGGGCAAAATTGCCCTTTCGGTCGACCGGGCGGTCGATCGGCCAACGCTCAAATTTATGACCGTTCAGCCTACCGGTCCATCGCTCGGTCAACCGAGCCTAGATCCGAGAGCAGCGGCTCTCTGGTCGGTCGACCGCTCGGTCAACCGGAGCTGGATACAGAGAGCAAAACTCTCTGCCGGACGACCGGTCGGTCGACCGGGGCCTTTTCCAGAGAGCAGAAGCTCTCTGGCGGTCGACCGACCCAGTCGACCAGCCCACCAGCCTGGCGCATGCACGTCCTGTGCACATCGGTCGACCGGACCAGTCGCCTGACTTCTGCCTCGGTCGACCGGTCTGGTCGACCGGCAGACAGCCTGGTCCAACATTAAGGGATTGAAAACTTGAGTTTTTTATTATCAAATAAATCCCATAAAATCACATAAATTCCAAAAAAATCAGTTTTAATTAGATCTTTGAAAAACAAATATGTGTGACAAAAATTTAACATATATTTTAAACAATTTGAACCATTTTTGTGAGATTGAAATTTGTCTTAAACCAAAAACTGTATTTTTCAAAACTTAGATTTTTGAAATGAAAATTCGTTTTTCTCCAAAATGCATATAAATACAAAAACATGATATTGAAATAACTTTTAAGCATGTTGTATATGGATAGAATCCAATATATATATAAAGATTTATATTTATGTTTTTGACATGAAAACCAAGATCGGTTAAACCAAAAAACAAAAACATATGAAACTTTAAACTTGTGTGTGTATTGTGAACTTGAGTATATCAATACTATCTAATCTTTACAACAAGATCTAAACAATCTTAAACTAAACAAACCGATGTCTTCTTGTAGAACTCCGTCTCCAAGTTGACTCGATCTAAACGTGATCCACCGAGCTTGACTCCAACCGAGTGCTAGATGTGAACTTGACGCTCGAGCTCTTAATCACCATGTGAAAGCTCCAAAACACCTTTGTTGAAGCTAATCACCTACTAATATCTTGATCAAATATTGAAACTAAATATCACAAGATTATTAATAAACTCTAACTACATGAGTTAATCATCAGCATAACTAGAGTGAAGGGCCTCTGGGCCAACATTTATTTGGGTTAGGAAAGGTGCTAACTCCCATAAACCCAAAAGAGTATGGATACCAAAAGCCACTCCTATCTTTGATGTAGGTGGGGGCTCTCACATGACGTGAGAGTTATTGTGCCTTGAGGTGGATGCGTTCGAGCTTAATGGTGACAATTTTGGATGTATCACGTTCAAGGGAAGGTTGGTGGCAAGACCACCATGTTTTGAAGCCTAGAGATTTGCAATCATAGTTTTGATAACGATCTCTAACTCTCATTTAGTTTACAGGTTAAATGCCATGATAATTAAGCTTGTGATATACATGATTAGTATTTGAGATACACTCATGATTGTATGGATTTCATTTTTTTGTATCCTCACTTTAGTCTAGCTATGTTGTTTATTGATTGGGAAAGAGTAATGTAGAGTTATTACACAAGTATTCAATTAAAGAAGAAAAGTTTAGAGTTAACCTTGGTGCTCGTTTTCTCCACAAATGTATTCAAAGATCAATATACCCTTTCCAATCTCCGCTATAGCAATGGCTATACCGGGTCGATTCTCCGGGAGAGCTAGCGATAGAAGCGTACGGTATGGAGTGAAGAAATAAAAAACGAAATGTCTTCTATGTATTTACACAAATGCAAGAAGCAACATGAAAAGAAGTGATGGATTTGTGCATTATGGAAAAAGAAATCAAAAGAACTTGGGTGAAGTGTGTTGCAAAGAAAGAAAAGCTAGTAAAGAAAGTGTTAGAAAACTTTAGATGAGAAGGTACATGGCTAGCTAACTTTACCTCATTGCTAACTTGCTAAACTCAATGGTGATGCTATATTGCCTCATGTTGATTCATTGGCAATAGGGATATCTTGCTTGTTTGTTCAAGTGTTTTACCGTTATGGAGATGAGTGTTCTCTTGTTCTTAGCTTGAAGCCTCATATGAATTCATTGGCTCTCTAGATAGATGTTCAATGATGAACTCTAGGATAGGTACTCAAAGATGCTAAGTTCGAAGAATCAACATTCATTCAAACATTCAAGACATAACAACAAATTAGCTTGAAGTAGAGAAGTTGTTCTTACAAGTAGCATATGTAGGTGATCCATCTCCATGTTCCATCAAAGGCACTTGTTCTAGACAAGGCTCTAAATGAGGCACACATGAGTCATATAGAGTATGAACAAGCAATTGCCAAGGGAAAGCAACTCTACTTCCTTGGTAAGCAAAAGAAATATCACAATGCAAGTATAAAGATAAGCATCATCCAAAGAGATAGAAGTGAGCTAGGTAAGTTCTTAGCTAGCCATGCAATAGAGATTTAGCTATCCATTACACTAGAAACAAAGCAACTATTCATGATGTAAAGCAATAGAACTAAAGCAAATGAAATAACACTAGAATGAAAACAAGAAATTAAAGCAAAGTAAAGTAAAGCATACTAGAGATTGCAAAGAGATGAATGGAGCTCTTTTGATAAATCCTTGCCTACAAGAATGTCACTTTCTTGATACAAGCTTTCAAACAGCACTCTCTCTCTCACTTTGTCAAAATCTCTAGGAGGAAGAGATGAAGACTAAAAACCTAGGAGAATAACAATACAAGAATTTCTCCTATTTTCTTCTCTCTCTTCTCTGCTCTTTCGCACAGACCCTGGTCCTCTATTTATAGCCATCCATGAGAAGGATCTAGAGCCCTGGCCATTGGCGCAAAATCCGGGCTCCAACTGCCTCCAAACCGCCGCAGATACGCGGGAAATCCCCAGTTTTGGCGGCAAAATCTGGGCCGTTGAGCCCAGATTTTTCTGTTGTGATTTGATTGTTAGGTGGTTATCCACGTGGCCTTCTGGAAGATCCAATTGGCGCGCGGATCTCAACTGAATCCAAATTCAAATCTTGGGCTCTTTTGGGCTTATGGATTTAATCTCTTTAATTATTGCTAATTAAAGTGATTAATGGACTTTTTCTCTTTTAAGTTGTGGACCTGTAAAAATAGAGAGAAAAGGGGTTAAAAATCACATTTTATTTACAATATGCATAGTATGGAAGTGGTAAAATATGCAAATATGTATAACAATCACACCTCCATACCTAGCTTTTGCTCGTCCTCGAGCAAAAAAGAAAGAAAAAGAAAGAAAAAGAATTCTAACTAATTTATTACACCACTTTCGTAGGTGACACGATTGCACTGAGCACGTGCAACAAGCCGTTAAACCTCTAGGTTACCCTAGAGGAGGAGTGTTGTCTCCTGAGGGTTTTCAGCGGATTGCACCCACAAAATCCATAAAGAAAAATAAAAGGGTTAGTGAAATTTTTGATCCATATTTTAAAGATTCTAACTTGATCTATAGGTTTCAGGTTACTCTAAACTTTTCATTCTTCTTATAAGTGTCTATTTGGAATTTTGTTTTCAGCTTAGGTTAAGATTTTAGGAAAAGATCAAAAACGGATTTTGCATCAATCCTAGGATATATACATCTATAAATATGAATGATCTTTCTTAGACTAAGTTTATTTATTTACTAATATATATAATATTTTTTTTATTTATTTACAATGTTTATTTATTTACATTTCCTTAGCATCCTTAGGCTTTCTAGTTTACCCTTGTATCGAGCCTTTAACCGATGACTCCCAAACCAGATGGTCTTAGGGCACCAGATGAGAAAACATCCCTCGGGTTTAAGGTCTCGAGTAAAAAAGGCCACGAAGGAATTTAAGGACTTAAACACCTTTAGGCGTGATCGGCAATGCTTCTTGAGGCACGGCTAACCAGCTTAGTCAGTGGCTAAGTATTTATTATTTATTTATGTACATCTTTTTTTTTATTTTTTTTTTATATATATGTGTAAATAAAATCACAAAGTCTTTGATTAATCCTTCAATATGTTTAATGTTTATATCTAAAGAAAGAATTAAAATCTAGTAATTTTTCTAATCCTTTCTTACTTAACCTAAAAATCTAACAAAACTCCTCTTTTCAACTTATAATTAGAAATCTTAATTTAGAGCTTTCTTAATCCCTAAATTTCAAATTTGATTCTTTAAACATGGATCAAAGAATTTCTTTTTTTTTTATTTTTATAAATGGAAAAGTAAAATCTAAAAAAAGAAAGTGGAAAATCTATAAAGAAAGGTAAAATCTAAAAGAAAAAGTAAAACCTAAAAAGAAAGTGAAAAATCCTAAAAAATAAAAAGGCCTAAAAAAAAATGAAAAATCCTATGTTAGTATCTACCCCCCCCCATACCTATCTCATGCATTGTCCCCAATGCATGCAATATGAAATGATGCATGAAATAGGTAAAGGACAAAACTACTCCCTCTGTCGTTTAGGACCCGCGGTGGAGCTAGGTCCAGCCGACTGTGATCTTCTCAACGCGGCCTCCAGACTACGTAGCCGAGAGGATTGCTCCTCTACCCTCTTCCTAAGCCGGACCTGCCCCTTGAAAATCTTCTTCATGCCTTTCCAGATAGTGGACATGAAGGCTCGTGAATCAGTAGGGGTTCCTACCTCCAAAATTGAGGCTCATCAATTTCTTCTAAACTCTCCTCCGAATCAAGCTCCACAGGTTCATTTTCAGGCTAAGCAATAGGTGTCCAAAGTGCGTGCAAGCAACCATTATATGAGCTTGTGGGTCTCTCTACAGTAGCAAGCACTTGGTCAAATGTATTAAAGACAGCGTCTGAGATGAATTGTTTACACAGACGTGTGATTAAGATAGCATGGGAATGCTTTGCACCCCGAGTGCGGGAGGAATTGTCAAGAATGGCACGGAAGATGGCCCGATTCAAACAGACCGTGTGGCTATGTGTCATTAAATCATGGATTACCTGTAACACGGGTCTGTTAAAGGAAGATTGGTGCTCAATCCCAAAATGTTGCGTTGGACCCAACGTCTAATGCAATGAACATTTCGAAAGGTCGTGTTGGCTTTGAGCCCACGGTCCTGAATTGTACAACGGACCCCCATGAGAGGCATATAATCTACCAATGGCAAGGGGTCGGTATGGTGGGGATGACTGGGGACATTAGTGATTTCAGTAATAAGTGGGATGGTGACAAAGATATCACCGAATGGCATGTGAGATACAAATTGGTACGTGTCATGATTCACAGATGCTTGATCAATTGAATTGTAAAAGGTAGTGACAAGATCAGGGCAATAGTATGCATCGTGCTCATTGTTATCATAGACCAAAGAGTACCAATTCCAAGCATGTATTCTATCCACAAAAATGTGCCCATACCCCCTACTTTCATTCAAAAGTATAGAAAAATCCCTTTCCACATACAAATTCGGTGCCATATATGCTAATGGAAGTAAAGCAAAGGATTTGAGATAGGAAAATGCAAACCACCCCCGGAGATCGTAGGGGGAAATCCAAAACAGTTGTGCAGAAAGCACCCGAGACAGAATTTGGAAGAGTTGCTCTGGATCTGCCACTGGAAGTAGAAATCAGCCAGGCAGAATTTTTCTGGGCGCCAGAGGTGGCCGAGTGCGGTGGATCTGCGGCTGGAAGTGGGTTTTTGCGGCAGAACAGAGGAGTCTGGCGAAGGGAAAAGTTGGCAAGAGGTCGGCTCTTGATGAAGGTTCTCAGATCTGAAAGGAAATCTACGTTTGAGGGAGAAAGAGTTGGTGAGGAGAGTATTTATAGGGGTAGGTAAAAATGGGATTTCCAAATTTATCCCTGGGTCAAAGGTATATTTACAACCCTAGGTCAAAAGAGTTTGGAAATGAAAGGAATCCTAGGGAAGAGAAAATCCTAGGAATGTGAAACAAAAATCCCTAATTTTTTTTTATTTATTTATTATTTACAAAAAATGTAAAAGAAAATTATTTACAAGTGTGGTCCCAAAATGATATTCAAGAAAATACACGGGAAACTATACAGATGGAATTGTCACAAATAAACTGGGTCACAAAGACCCAATTCATGAACTTCGTGTGACACGGGATCAGTGGTAAAGAATGGCTTAAGACGTTGACCGTTCACAGTGAATTTGTTACCATTATTCGGGTCAAGAATCTCAATTGCACCATGGGAGAAGACATTTTGAACAATGAATGGTCCTGACCACCTAGTTCTCAATTTACCAGGGAAAAGGTGGAGTCGTGAATTGTACAACAGAACCTTTTGTCCTACGACAAAAATCTTTCGGTGAATGGATTTATCGTGAAAAAGCTTGGTTCTGTGTTTAGTGATCCGAGCATTGTTATATACCTCGTTTCTCAGCTCTTCAAGCTCAGATAACTGCAACTTCCGTAGAACACCGGCTTTATCCAAATCCAAGTTCAGCTGCTTTAAAGCCCACATAGCTCGGTGTTCTAATTCAACAGGCAAGTGACAAGGTTTCCCAAATATAACTCGATATGGAGACATACCGAGGACAGTCTTGTAAGCGGTCCTGTATGCCCATAAGGCATCAGTGAGTTTGATGGACCAATCCTTACGGTTCTGTCCTACAGTTTTCTCCAAAATGAGTTTTATCTGTCTATTCGTGACTTCAACTTGCCATTGGTTTGAGGATGATAAGCCGTGGACAATTTGTGAGTAATAGAGTATTTACGCATTAATGCTTCAAAAGTCCTATTGCAAAAATGACTCCCATTATCGCTAATTATCGCACGGGGGGCTCCGAAGCGAGAGATGATGTTTTCTCTTAAAAACTTAATGACAACATGGTTGTCATTCGTCCGTGTTGGAATTGCTTCAGCCCACTTGGAAACATAATCTACGGCTACCAAAATGTATTGGTTACCGTAGGACAGAGGAAAGGGTCCCATAAAATCGATGCCCCAGAGGTCGAAAATTTCGACTTCCAAGATGGGTGTGAGGGGCATCATGTCTCTTTGTGTGATACGACCCGTCATTTGACACTTATCACAAAGCTTGCAGAAATTATATGCATCCTTAAAGAGAGTGGGCCAGTAGAATCCACGCTGAAGCACTTTCTCAGCAGTTTTCCGTGGACCAAAATGTCCACCGCAAGCTAACTTGTGACAGAATGTCAAAACGCTCTGATGTTCATCCTCAGGAAGGCATCTACGTATGATTTGGTCAGGACAGTATTTGAATAAATATGGTTCATCCCAAAAGAAGAACCGCATTTGGCGCAGAAAACGGTGTTTTTCTTGTCCTGACCAATGAGAAGGTATTTGCCTGGTAGCAAGGTAATTCACTATATCAGCATACCAGGGCTCTCCACATATATTAAAAATTGCTCGTCGGGAAAATCATCATTAATCGGTATATTCTCCTTAGGTGCATTTGGGATTCTCGACAAATGATCAGCTACCACGTTCTCAACGCCCTTTTTATCTTTAATCTCCAAATCAAACTCTTGCAAAAGAAGTATCCATCGAATCAGTCTTTCCTTAGCATCCTTATTTTGCATCAAATATTTTAGGGCGGAGTGATCAGTGAAAATAACAGTTTGGACCCTAGCAGATATTGACGAAATTTCTCCAACGCAAAGACAACCGCTAAAAATTCTTTTCAGTAGTTGTGTAATTGAGTTGGGCATCATTCAGCGTTCTGCTAGCATAATAGATTACGTGTTGCCTATTATCAATACGCTGCCCTAAAACAGCGCCTATAGCTAAGTCAGAGGCATCACACATAATCTCAAAAGGCTTGGTCCAATCTGGTGCAGATATGATCGGTGCAGAGACAAGTCTCCTTTTAAGCTCCTTCCATGATTTTTGACATTCCTCATCAAAGATGAAGGGTACATCCTTTCCTAAGAGATTTGTCAAGGGTCTTGCATGTTGCTAAACCCTTGAATAAATCGCCTATAGAAACCGGCGTGCCCTAAAAATGATCTAACGTCCTTTAAGCACGTCGGTTCAGTGAGCTTTGTTATGACTTCCACTTTGGACTTGTCTACCTCGATTCCTATTCTTGATACCTTGTGCCCAAGCACGATTCCTTGCTTGACCATAAAATGACACTTTTCCCAATTAAGTGTCAAGTTTTTCTCCATACAACGTTGTAAAACTAGCTTCAGATGGTACAAGCATTGCTCAAAGGAATCCCCATAGATCGAAAAATCATCCATAAAAATTTCCAAAAATTTCTCCACCATGTCCGAAAAGAGGCTCAACATGCAACGTTGAAAAGTTGCAGAAGCATTGCATAGACCGAAGGGCATCCTTCGGTAAGCAAATGTTCCAAAGGGACAGGTGAAGGTAGTCTTATCTTGGTCCTCGGGAGCAATTGGGATCTGATTATATCCTGAATATCCATTCAGGAAACAATAGTACTCGTGTCCCGCCAATCTCTCCAGCATTTGATCAATAAATGGAAGTGGAAAGTGGTCTTTACGTGTGGCGGTATTCAACTTCCTGTAATCAATACAAATTCGAATCTTCGTGGGAAGACGTGTTTGTATCAATTCTTTATTCTCATTTTCCACCACCGTAAATCCAGCTTTCTTAGGCACAGCATGGACTGGACTTACCCATTGACTATCAGATATGGATAAATAATCCCATTATCTAATAGTTTCAAAATCTCAGATCTAACAGCTTCTTACATAATGGGGTTAAGTCTACGCTGTGGGTCTCGTTTAGGCTTAGCATCTTCCGTCAAGTGAATCCTATGTTGGACAATGGCAGGACTAATCCCCTTAATATCAGCCATGGTCTAACCAATGGCTCTCTATTTTCCCTTAACACAGTCAGAAGGTCCTTTTCTTGTTGCTCAGTAAGATTGGATGCAATTATTACAGGAAAGGATTCCTTCTCATCCAAGTACTTGAGATGATCGGGAAGAGCCTTAAGCTCAGAAGAAGGTACCGGATCTATAACTGGTTGCTCATGGTGCAAGGGAAGAATAGGGGTGGAATTAGTGGTCCGTTCAACATTTGATCCAACAATCTGATCCAGGTTGAAGTCATCCGACTCCAACTCAAACTCCTCTTCAGACTCATACTCAATTTCCTCCACATGTTCACTGGTCAATCCCTCAATCAAGTTCACTTCAAAAGAATCATTGTCCACATCCCTTGGCTGCTTCCCAGATGGAAGACATTTACCTCTTTCGTCATATCTCCGAACGTTAACCGCATCGATCCATTTCTACAATTGATTATTGCATTTGCGGTGGCTAAGAAAGGACGTCCGAGAATGACTGGTGTTTGCGCTCTGTGATTTTGTACGGGCTGTGTTTCAAGAACAACAAAGTCCACGGGGTAAATGAATTCCCCGACCCGTATCAAAACATCTGTAATTTCCCCCTTGGAATCTTTACAGAGCGGTCAGCCAATTGTATAGTCATCTGGGTTGGACGAAGGTTGCCTAACCCTAACTGCTGATATACAGAAAAAGGAGAAGATTGATGCTCGCACCCAAGTCTAGCAAAGCCCTATTTATGGTGGTCTGCCCTATGATACAAGAAATGGTAGGGCTCCCTGGATCTTTGTACTTCACAGGGATCAGACCATTGAGTAGTTCACTTATGTTGGAAGCCAAAAAGACTTTTTTAGGGACTTTTGCTTTTCTCTTTTTAGTACACATTTCTTTCAGAAACTTGGCGTAGGATGGGACTTGTTGAATGGCATCTAAGAGAGGGACATTGATTTGTACTTGGTTGAATATCTCTCTTATCTTCTCCATGTGAGCATTCATCTTATGATTTGTAAGCCTATTTGGGAATGGGACAACAGGCTTATATGTTTGCTCATCAACTTTCTCTTTCCTTTTGACTGAGAAGTGGATGGTTTCGTACTTGATGAAGGATTGTCTTGCTTGGGTTGAATTGGAACAGAAGGTGGTGGCATTGGCACAGATCTGGGAGACTGATTTGAAACCTTATTATCTACATGTTTCCCAGATCTAAGGATTTGAATGGCTTGGCATTGGCTGGGTCCCAAGTCTTCAACTTCGTGCAGAGGAAAATGGGCTTTGGGATTGGGCACAGGTTGGCTAGGTAGCATTCCTTTTTGTCTTTCAGTCAAAGAGTTAGCCAACTGCCCTATTTGAATTTGCAATTTGTTCATATCCTGCTGCTGATTGTTCATCATTGAAGCTTGATTCTTAGATAAGGTCTCTATCATTTTCTCCAAATCAGAAATTCTTTTGTCTGAAGGATTGGGTGGTGGATGATGCTGAAATTGGGGCTGAAAATTTCCTTGATATGGCACAGGATTTTGATATGACTGGAATCTGGGTAGACTCTGGTATGAATGAACATTTGGTGGGTTCTGGTGGTAAGTCGGTGGATGAGACTGAGCAGGGTATTGTTGTGGAAATGGTTGTCTCGGCTGCTCAGGGCCAGACTGACTCCAAGAGAAATTCGGATGGTTTCGCCATCCCGGATTATAGGTTTTGGAGTAAGGATTGTAAGTGGGTCTGGTGTACGCGGCATTCGTACTCTCCTGAAACATTTGAGTTTGATAAACTGGACACTCCTCAAACAGATGATTCAGATCATGGCAGTAGGTACAACCCGGATTAACAACAGATGGGTTGACCTGATTCACAGCAGAGTTTTCCCTGGACTCTAGCAACTCAATCCTCTTCATCAACTGTGTGATTTTAGCTTCTGTAGCTATTGAGGATCCTATGGAATGTAAACCAGTTCTGAAAGTTGTGGGTGCAGTTTCTCAGTACATGATTCCCACTGGACTGTCTTTTCAGCTAATGCCTCAAAAAGATCCCAACCCTGATCTTCATCCTTCTTTAAGAATTCTCCTTGACACATGGTTTCAAGGAGCGTCTTAGTCTGATAATCAAGCCCATCATAGATAATCTAGCACTGGCGCCATTTTTCTATACCGTGATGGGGACACAGGGCTACTAGGTCTTTGAAGCGCTCAAAGTACTTCCAAAATGGTTCATTGGCTTCTTATTTGAATTGCATTATATTCTTCCTCATAAGGGCTGTCTTATGGATAGGATAAAACTTTTTAAGAAAGACCTTAACGAAATCATCCCAAGAAGAAATTGAGCTAACTGGGAGATTATAAAGCCACTTCTTAGCAATATCCTTAAGTGCAAAAGGTATAAACCTAAGTCTGACAGCATCTTCGGTTAACTGGGAAATTCTCATCATAAGGCATACTTCTTCAAACTCTCGGATGAAGAAGTACGCATCCTCAGATTCAAGGCCATGGAATCGTGGAAGTGTGTTTATGAACTGGGGCTTCAACTCAAAGTTATTTCCATTAGTGTTTGGGAGGAGAATGCACGATGGAAGTGATGTGCGAATCGGATAGAACTTGTCTTGCAACGAAACGTTGGTGGTCATGATTGTGTCGAGTGGTGGCGTATGTGGCAGTGTAGAAGTTCTTACAAGCCTAGCAGAATTCGGATCTCGATACCACTCTTGCATACAATTACACAATCAACGTGCACCTTTCACACAGGCGGAAAATGAAAAAATAACAATCAAGAAAAAAGAAAAAAAACCAATCCAAGCTTTCTAGGTTTCCTGGACCTAGACGACTCCTAACTTTAGATCGTCCACAGGAGGTTCGGTGTAGACTTTGACTATAAGCAAATCAGCCAGGGAAGGGTAAGGTTGGTGGGAGGTTTTCCGTCATAGACGTTCCTTAATTAAGTAACCAACAACCTTCGGGCTTTCGGCCCTCAACCCCTTTCCTAGACACTGATTTTACAAAAGTCACTTTCCAACACTTTTTCCCCTTAGGATAATCTCCTAAGTGAGTCCGGATGTCCCTAGGGCCAACGTCTAGCAATTTTTAATTAGAAGCTTAGGATTGTGAGTGCGTGGGAAAATGGTTTTGGGCTAAGGAAGGGGTGATAAAATCCCCACCTTATCTTTTTATGGGATTTGCCCTTAAAGTTTTATTGTGCAAGTGTACGATATCAACAAACAAGGTTCACTCAAAGCTTAATTAAATCAAACAAAGAGTGAGTCCTAGTCTATATGCTATGCTTACGTACCTTGTCTCCAGCACTCTTCAACAGTAAATGTAAAGGAATTGAAAGACACGTGCCTAGTATACAAATGTCTAAACAATTTTCTTAACTTGCAACAAATTTTTTACTGTTGATTAGCAGTTATCAGATGAAGCAAACAAGATTTAAAGTATTGCAGCAGCTGTACTTTGCAGAGAAGCAAGCCCTGCAGAAAAGTGGTCAGTAGTCAACTCCTCCTTGCCGCATTCCTGCGGCAAAAGCCCAGAATTTGCGGCAATTCAGAGGGATCCTAGTCTCTGCTTTCGAGAGCAGAGGCCCAGGTCCACTTATATGTTTCTGCAATGCAAGATTTGCTGTTTCTTCAACCTGTACCTGCAACAGAGAAGAGTATTCGTTTAATTTTTCACTTGAATTCAAATACCGTTGCTCTCCCCGGTAACGGCGCCAAAAATTTGATTGGGAAAGAGTAATGTAGAGTTATTACACAAGTATTCAATTAAAGAAGAAAAGTTTAGAGTTAACCTTGGTGCTCGTTTTCTCCACAAATGTATTCAAAGATCAATATACCCTTTCCAATCTCCGCTATAGCAATGGCTATACCGGGTCGATTCTCCGGGAGAGCTAGCGATAGAAGCGTTACGGTATGGAGTGAAGAAATGAAAAACGAAATGTCTTCTATGTATTTACACAAATGCAAGAAGCAACATGAAAAGAAGTGATGGATTTGTGCATTATGGAAAAAGAAATCAAAAGAACTTGGGTGAAGTGTGTTGCAAAGAAAGAAAAGCTAGTAAAGAAAGTGTTAGAAAACTTTAGATGAGAAGGTACATGGCTAGCTAACTTTACCTCATTGCTAACTTGCTAAACTCAATGGTGATGCTATATTGCCTCATGTTGATTCATTGGCAATAGGGATATCTTGCTTGTTTGTTCAAGTGTTTTACCGTTATGGAGATGAGTGTTCTCTTGTTCTTAGCTTGAAGCCTCATATGAATTCATTGGCTCTCTAGATAGATGTTCAATGATGAACTCTAGGATAGGTACTCAAAGATGCTAAGTTCGAAGAATCAACATTCATTCAAACATTCAAGACATAACAACAAATTAGCTTGAAGTAGAGAAGTTGTTCTTACAAGTAGCATATGTAGGTGATCCATCTCCATGTTCCATCAAAGGCACTTGTTCTAAACAAGGCTCTAAATGAGGCACACATGAGTCATATGGAGTATGAACAAGCAATTGCCAAGGGAAAGCAACTCTACTTCCTTGGTAAGTAAAAGAAATATCACAATGCAAGTATAAAGATAAGCATCATCCAAAGAGATAGAAGTTAGCTAGGTAAGTTCTTAGCTAGCCATGCAATAGAGATTTAGCTATCCATTACACTAGAAACAAAGCAACTATTCATGATGTAAAGCAATAGAACTAAAGCAAATGAAATAACACTAGAATGAAAGCAAGAAATTAAAGCAAAGTAAAGTAAAGCATACTAGAGATTGCAAAGAGATGATGGAGCTCTTTTGATAAATCCTTGCCTACAAGAATGTCACTTTCTTGATACAAGCTTTCAAACAGCACTCTCTCTCTCACTTTGTCAAAATCTCTAGGAGGAAGAAGATGAAGACTAAAAACCTAGGAGAATAACAAAATACAAGAATTTTTCCTATTTTCTTCTCTCTCTTCTCTGCTCTTTCGCACAGACCCTGGTCCTCTATTTATAGCCATCCATGAGAAGGATCTAGAGCCCTGACCGTTGGCGCAAAATCCGGGCTCCAACTGCCTCCAAACCGCCGCAGATACGCGGGAAATCCCCAGTTTTGGCGGCAAAATCTGGGCCGTTGAGCCCAGATTTTCTGTTGTGATTTGGTTGTTAGGTGGTTATCCACGTGGCCTTCTAGAAGATCCAATTGGCGCGCGGATCTCAACTGAATCCAAATTCAAATCTTGGGCTCTTTTGGGCTTATGGATTTAATCTCTTTAATTATTGCTAATTAAAGTGATTAATGGACTTTTTCTCTTTTAAGTTGTGGACCTGTAAAAATAGAGAGAAAAAGGGTTAAAAATCACATTTTATTTACAATATGCATAGTATGGAAGTGGTAAAATATGCAAATATGTATAACAATCACAAAGAAATGGAAAAGGAGTGATAAAAGAAGTGGTAGATTGTGGTGTTCTCAACTAAAGAATTAAAAGAAAAGAATCTAAAAGTTACCTACCTCCTTTGGCCAAATGCTTACCTTGAATCTTTTGCAATGATGTTACCTTAAAGTGAGGCGATCAACGTATAGCCCATAAGAGTTGATTCCCATTTCCTCCTCATTATATCATCAAGACGTTGCAAGTATGAAGTGATTTAGAATGAAACTCAAAATCTATCGTCATGAGCTATCGGTGGCACTCGCAAAGGCAAGGCTCTTTCGATGGTTTAAGACTCACTTGGATAGCAATTGGTACCAAAAGAAGAAAAGTAGAGAAGAAGAAGAACAAAAATAAAGTACATACAAAAGGGAAACTACAGATTCGATTTTATAACAATAAGAGAAAAGAAGAAAATCTTACACCGGTGTCACTCTCAGCACAAGCTTCGTTCTCATTCTCCTATGAAACTCTGATGTCCTCTGATTTACATAAATTAAAACTGAAAATTACATGAAAATAAAAAAATAAAAAACTATACTACAAAGAATGAAAAAGTGGACTAAATTCTATCTCTGCATGGTCGTTTTCATTTACAGTGAATAACCTATCTTTTATAGGCAAAAACCCAGAGGGGAGAGGCGTGAGAAGATAGGGGGGAAAATGCTCCCCCAACTGAAGTAACAAAATCGCGTACGTTTTCGCGGCCTGGCTGTGGCCAGCTGGCCACAACCGAGCCACAGCCGGGGGATGGTGCCTCCTGGTTTCGCGTTCTGGCTTTATCTTCAGCTGAATTTCTCGTTACAGCTCTGGAATTGTGATAAAACGGCCTTTGATCTTTGGCTTCAACCGCTTCATTTGGGATGATTCATTTCAACCGGTTTTCAACCTCTCTGATTTGTCAAGATTTACCCTGATTCCCTGATGTCGAATTTATTCTGATTTAATTCAGAATTTGGTGGGCTTTTGGGCTCATTTCTCTTCACTCTCCTTTAGGAATAGGCCTGCAAATAAATTAAACAATAATTAGAAAAAAGTAGAGTTTATTTTATAATAAGTATGAGAATACGATAATAAATGTGCAATCTTAGTGACCGATCACACCCTCATACCTATCTTTTGCTCGTCCTCGAGCAGAATAACTAAACTATACTAAGGATTATTAGACCACTTTCGCAGGTCGCGCGATTGCACTGAGCATGTGGAACAAGCAGTTAAACCTCTAGGTTTTCCCTAGAGGATGAGTTTTGTCTCGTGAGGGTTTTCAGTAGGTTGCACCCACAAAATCCATAAAGAAAAAAAAAATGTTAATATTTTGAAAATACATTTTGAAAGAAAAATATTTGAAATATTATTGTAAGTTTTAAGTAATCCATAAGTTATAGGAAAACCGAATTTTTCATTCCTAAACTTAGTCTCTATTCAAAAATTTGTTATCAATCAAAGTAAGGAGTCAAATTGTAATTCTCATCTAGTCTATTACTTTATCCTAAGTCATATGCACTTTGTGACCGTGAAAATTTTGACTAAGGGTTCATTATCTCTAACTCTTATACCTTATATATATATATATATATATATATATATATATATATATATATATATATATATATATATATTGGTGGTATTATTCCTTAGTTCTATTAGGGTTTCTAATTTGCCCATGTAATGAGCGTTTAATCGCTGACTCCCAAACCAAACGGTCTTAGGGCACCGGGTGAGAAAACACCCCAAGGACTTAAGGACTCGAGCAAATAAGGCCACAAAACTAAGAATTTTATTATATGAACCGCTTTTAGGCATGAATATTTATGCTTTATTAGGCACAAATACCCAGCTTAATCAGAGGATTTTTATATATTTTTTTCTCAAACTTATCTAATCATCTTTCGCATAAATACCAAGGCTTACTTAGGCTAAAGCACCTAGCTAATCAATAATTAGATTTGTTTATCTTTCATCGATATATTTTTATTATTATTTTTTTAAGGCATAAGAATCTTTATTTTTGAACTTAAGTGTGTAAGTGTATGAAGTGTGCATATTTCATCAAGGTAAAGATCAAGACTAAATTACTTTGACAAATTATCTTCCTAACCCTAAAAATCAAACAAATAATCTTATTTTGACCAAGTATAAGAAATCCTAATTTTGATTTTCCTATTCCTTAAAATTGACTTAGTTTCTTACAAAAAATTTGTCAAATATTGTTTCTATTTTAAAAAGTTTTTAAAAGTAAAGAAAATGTTAATTTTTTTAATAAAAAGAAAAAAAAAACCTAAGTTATGTTAGACCCTCCCCCACACCTATCTCATGCATTGTCCTCAATGTATGAATTAATGCATAGATGCATGAAAAAGAAGAAAGGGAAGGAAAATATTACCTTAAGGTGGTGGTTTCGGTGGTGGTCTGATTGGTCCGCGAAATGCGGCCCAATCGACTTTGCATGGAGTTCGGAGGAACCCACCAGAAATCTCTCTTATATAACCGACTAAAATGATGTAGATATGAATGGCTTTTATTAAAAATTTAACCCCATCTAATTTCTAAATTTCATAATTGATTTCGGAGTCAATTTTGTCAACCGCCTTGTCCCAAATGGAGTGTGAAAAGATAGAATGATTGACTTGGACTTAGGAAGTACAGGAACTAATACCGACTCAGGAAAGTAACTTAAGTCAAGTAAAGGTTCAGGAGTCGAGATTGGTTCAAAAATTGGGTCCAAATCAAGAAGTTGAAACTCAAGTCCACGTTCATTTCCCACAATGGAATGTTACTTAATATTGGTGATTCAATTTCAAGAATGACACGTGTGAGAATCAACACTGACTCTAAAATTACTCAAGTAGGGTAACGAAATAGGAGTCAATATTGATTCGAGAATTTGAATTGGATCACAAAATTGAGAATCTAGGTCACATTTCTCATTGAGTTCAATTTCATAAAAATGAGAACTTGCCAATTAGTCAATGGGACTTTCAGAAGTATGAAATTGGTCAAGTTCAATATGATGATCATCAAAGATGGGCGATTCAATTTCATTATGAATTGGCACAGGATCCAATGTTGACTCGGGAAAAAGATTGAAATCAGGTAAAGACACTGGAGTCACAATTGAATTAGGAAGTAGAATTGAATCACTGTGTTGAGGTTCATGATCATATTCATTCTCAAGTTTAATTTCAGGAAAGGGATAACTTGCCAAACTGTCAATGTCATTTTCAAAAATTGGAGTTTGGGCAAGTTCAAATGATTGTGCTAAAATGGAACCTTGTTTTCCAAAACAATATGACTCTTCGGCTCTAACAGAATGGTTGGCGACATCAGAACTGACCAAACGGTGAGAACGTAAAGTTTGGACCATCATATCTATGTCATGATTACGAGCGTTTTGAGCTTGAGTCATGGCTTCAAGCATCTTTTCATAGTTGATTGGTTCATCGTTTTGTTGCGATTGGTCTTAAAAAGATGAAGTGTTGTTTTAGAATTGGTGGTGAAATTGTGAGTCCATCAGATTTTGTGATTGTTGTTTAGAGTCACGCATAATCATTTTCAAAATTGATAGTTTTCTATTTTGAACTGGTGGAACTGAGTATGAATCTTGAAAATATTGTGGACAAGGTGGATAAGGAGGACAAGTTGGTTGAAAATTGGACTCGGGGGAGGTGAATCCCCATTGACTCTGTGAAGAGTTGAAATTATTCTAAAAATTATAGTCATAAGATTGGGGGCATGGGTTATATTGATTCGGATAAGACCAATCCGGCACACTAGGTTGGTTAAAGTTATGATATGTCGGGTTGGTAATATCCGAAAAAGAGGTTGGTGTGTAATATGGATTACTATTAAAATTGAAAAAATTGTTGTTATAAGCCATATCACACAATAAAATACAAATAAAAAAAACAAACAAATAAGCAAACCAATAAAAGAAAGAAAAAATTCTAACCTAAGTTAGGGTAAACCTTAGACCTAGACGACTCCTAAGTGGATAGACTGTCCACTGGGGGTATGTTGCCGAATCTAACCACAAGTTAATCGGCCAGGTAGGGGCAAGATTGGTGGGAGGTATCCGCGCAGAAGCGACGGGCCTAATTAAGCCAAACCACCAGCCTTCGGGGTTTCGCCCCTTAATCTCCAACCTTAGTCACCGATTTGGCAAGAGTCAGATTCAAATCAACTTCCCCCTTAGGTCAGTCTCCTATTTGAGTCCGAGATGTCCCTAGGGCCAACGTCTATTCAGTTTTAATTAGGCTTGGGTTAGTGAGTGAGGAGATTGTTGTGGGCAAAGGGAGGGTAATGACTTTCCCACCTTATCTTGTTTATAGGACAAGCCCTTAAATCAATTTAGTGCAGTGTATAATATATATAAAAAAAAGTAACATTCAAGAAATATTTCATACAAGAATGAACTTTATACTAAATGCTATGCACACATAAATTGGCTCCAGCACTCTTCAACAGTAAATAGAAAATGAAATGAAATAGACACATGCCTAAATGCAAAGTCTAAATCATTTTTAGCATTTACAATCAATTTTTTACTGTTGTGCTAAAATGTATATACAGTGAGTCAAACAAGGAGATAAATGCTACAGAAATTTAGATTTTCAATTCAGCCAACCTGCAAAAATACAAGTTAGTAGTTCACTCAGTTTTACCACTGGAATGTAGCAAGTCTGAGGGCTTCTGGGCTCTGCTTTCTTGAGCAGAGTTCAGGGCCACTTATATGTCCACTGCAACAGAAATTCCTTGTTAAATCTGTACACCAAAAATAAAGAATAAGGTTAACCAAAAATGTAAACTTTAAAAAAAGTAACTTACCGTCCCTCCCCGGCAATGGCGCCAAAATTTGATTGAGCTTGAACCTGCACACAAAATACAGAATTTTAGATTTTAAGATTAAAGAGTGCAAGTTACTCAATTCTACCGCAATAGCAAATAGCTATGCGGGTCGTGATCCACAAGGAGGGACTAGCGATGGAAGCTTTTTAGTAAGATCTCTTTTAGGCTACAAAGTATGGTTAAAGTTCTTCTTTAGTTCTTTAAAAGAAAAAGGAAAAATTGAGTTAAAGTTGAATTAAGAAGAAGATGGTAGATTAAGAAGATGGAGAAACAAGAAATGATATGTATAAAGAAATGGAAAAGGAGTGACAAAAGAAGTGATAGATTGTGGTGTTCTCAACTAAAGAATTAAAAGAAAAGAATCTAAAAGTTACTTACCTCCTTTGGCCAAATGCTTACCTTGAATCTTTTGCAATGATGTTACCTTAAAGTGAGGCGATCAACGTATAGTCCATAAGAGTTGATTTTCGTTTCCTCCACATTATATCATCAAGACGTTGCAAGTATGAAGTGTTACAGAATGAAACTCAAAATCCATCGTCATGAGCTATCGGTGGCACTCGCAAAGGCAAGGCACTTTCGATGGTTTAAGACTCACTTGGATAGCAATTGATACCAAAATAAGAAAAGTAGAGAAGAAGAACAAAAAATAAAGTACATACAAAAGGGAAACTACAGATTCGATTTTATAACAATAAGAGAAAAGAAAGAAAATCTTACACCGGTGTAACTAACTCAGCACAAGCTTCGTTCTCATTCTTCTATGAAACTCTGATCTCCTCTGATTTACATAAATTAAAACTAAAAATTACATGAAAAGAAAAAAATAAAAACCTACACTACAAAGAATGAAAAAGTGGACTAAATTCTATCTCTGCATGATCGTTTTCATTTACAGTGAAAAACCTGCCTTTTATAGGCAAAAACCCAGAGGGGAGAGGCATGAGAAGATAGGGGGAGCAAACGCTCCCCCAATTGAAGTAACAAAATCACAGAAACGTGGTTTTCTCGCGTTTCTGCGCCCTGGCTGTGGCCAGGTGGCCACAGCCGGGGGATGGTGCCTCCTAGTTTCGCGTTCTGGCTTTATCTTCAGCTGAATTTCTCGTTACAGCTCTGGAATTGTGATAAAACAGCCTTTGATCTTTGGCTGCAACCGCTTGATTTGGGATGATTCATTTCAACCGATTTTTAACCTCTCTGATTTGTCAAGATTTGCCCTGATTCCCTAATGTCGAATTTATTCTGATTTAATTCAGAATTGATGGGCTTTTGGGCTCATTTCTCTTCACTCTCCTTTAGGAATGGGCCTGCAAATAAATTAAACAATAATTAGGAAAAAGCAGAGTTTATTTTATAATAAGTATGAGAATACGATAATAAATGTGCAATCTTAGCGACCGATCACACTCTTTATTCTAAGTTCTTTAATTCTATATTCTTGAGTGCAGGTAAAACCTCAATCAACCAACACATGAAATGACGAAGATACAAGCTCATATCAACTACGTAAATAAAGTGAAAAATCATTGGTATCTCATGAAGTGATACAAGTAATCAAACTAGTAAAATATAACTGAAAGTCACATGAATGATAAGAGTAACATGTAAATGCATACCGACAACGGTAAATAAGGAAATACACAAGAACAAACACTCACATAAAATGATACAGTTTCAGAATCAAATTGTCGTCTGGTCTTTACTGCACGTACTGGTACTGATCTATGAATCATCCCTTGGATCGGTCTTCGAATCGCCTGTGTATCGGGTCCATAACGGGCACAAATCTAAATCGAGTCCTGATCTCCTACAACGGGTCCGGATCTCACCGAACGAATCCAAAATGCTGCAACACGCAGCCGAACATACAAATAAATATAAATACACACTTAACACCCATACGAGCACACCGAAACATACGTGTATACCCACACAAATACATATACAAGTATACACATACATATACACTACACGTATATATATACCCACACAAACATACACTCAAGCATTCACTCACACACACACATCTCTTAATACATACTTACATACATGCATACATACATACATACACGCACCTACATCTAAACACATATATAACACATTAATAAACACACATATATACTATATGCATACATACCCACACTTTCATACATATACACTTTCCCAACATGTAAATACTTAACACAACACATAATTTCACTCTACCAGGCTAATATAATACATAAGTATATATAAAAAGAGAGAAGGAAGATGTAAAGAGAGAGGGTGATGAAAAACGCACAAAGGAGGCAAGGCTCCCGGCCATGGAAAATGGTTGCTCGCCAGCGGAGGCCACGGAGGGAAGCCACGACTCACCGGAGGCCGTGAAGATGATCTGCGTACTCTGGGAAAGGCTCCGAGGTAGTTACGACTCGCCTGCGGAGGGGAACGGGCTGCCAACAAGGTGGGCGTTGTCCTGTGCTGCCTAGGGCTATGTGTGGCCTGCTGTAGAGGTGGGGTGGCCTGGGCTGTGCAGCCAGGGGAAAGGGCGCTGGGAGGTCATAGAAGTAGGGGAGAAGCTGCCAGTTGGGCGCTGGCTAAACAAGTGAAGGGGTGTGGGGTACTGCCGAATAGGGCTGCTATTGCCGTGGTTGTGGAGCTCCGGGCTGCCTCTGGTTGGGCGCTGGCTGGACAGGTGGGTCGACCTTTATGGGCTGTTGCGCTGGGCTGTGATTCAGGAGTGAGATGGAAGTGCTGCAAATCAGAGAGGGAGAGAAGGAAATAAGGATTAGTTTTGGGATTAGGGTTAAGAGAATTAGAGAAGATAATATATAAAAGGTTTTAGATAGTGGGTATTGGGTTGGGTTATTGGGTTTGGATTAGGATATGGGTTATATAGGGAGAGTATAATGGGTTGGATTTAGAGATTGGGTATAGGTTATGGTAGGGGGTTTCATAATGGGTATAGGGATCAATAGGTTAATGGGTATGGCATGAGATAAAAGGGTATAGATATTTGATAGGTGTAAGATAAAAAAAACGGGTAATGGGACATGAGTTATAGGGGTAATGGGTAATGGGGTTTGGATCTAAGAATAAAAGAACACAATTAATATCAGTAACACTACATAATAATAATAAATAGTAATAATAATAAACATTAATCACAATAATTAACATACTAATAATAATAATACTAACAGTAATATCAATAATAATAATAACAATAACAATATATATTAATACTAATAACACTAATAATAATGGTACTTAATCATAAAAATAATAATAATAATAGATACTAATAATAATAAATAATATTAATAACAATATAATAATAACAATAACAACTACTACTTAAAATAATAATAGTAATAGTAATTAATAATACTATTAAATAAAACTAGTAATAACACATAAAGATACTTATCATATAATATCTAAAAATAATTTATATATTAATAATAATAACTATACATCAAGTTAATTAATAATAATAAAAATGATTAGTAAATCAAAATAAATACTTTAAAAAAATAAAAATACAGTATTTTAAGCTAGGGATATTACAAGAAATTTCGAAGATGGTTCTGAGAATTTGTAGGTGTTATCAGCAGTATACTTTTGCATAGTTTTAGTCTAATGATTTTTTGGAATAACCGTGTTTAACTATGTAGGCTACACGAGAGACAAGAATAGATTTAGATCTGTTAACCCTGTCTCAGTCTCTCGAATTTAAAGTCAAGTCATACAAAATCTTTGATATAAAAGGTTTCAAATTTCGCACAAAGTCATCTCAAGAGTCTAACTATACTTAGAATAGCGGAGTTGTTGTGATGGTAACGACGACAAGCTATGCAAGTGTGCATGATAATGACCCGAGGGAAGGAGATATTACTTATTATGGGGTGATTAAAGATATCATTGAACTTTCATTCAATGAGGGGCAAAAAAAGATTGTTCTATTTGAGTGTGACTGGGTCGATAGCAAAACAGACAAACATGGTTTCACACTTGTTGACTTTATAAGGCCAAATAAGAAAACTTGTCCCTTCATTTTGCCATCTCTGATATTGCAAGCATTTTTCGTGTCGGATCCATGCGATATGCCTTGGGCGGTTCCCATTGTCACAAAATCAAGGGATACCTTCAATTTAAGTACTGAAGGTGAATGCTTGGCGGTAACGCCCATCCGAACCAATTCTAATGTGGCATCTACCGCTACAGACGGTGTTTACCCTATGGAGGAGTAACAAATATTTTGATTTGTTCCACTTTAATTTTAATTATATATTGGATTTTTTAATGTAACACAGTATTTGAATTATATATTGGATTTTTTAATGTAACGCAATATTTGATGTCTGCGTCAAAAATTCGACGCAATAATTGCATCGAGGTATTTTGTGCAGAATAATTTTGACGCAAACCAAAAATTTTCATCGCAAATTGACAATTTTTGACGCAAAATTTTGACGCAATTTGACAGACTTTCTAGTAGTGAGTGTACTCTTAGGCCAACAAGGAGCGCTTCCGTCTTTCGGCAGTCGCTCCGTACAGGTCTGAGCTGCCAGGGTGAGAACTCGATGTAGGTCGTAGGAATGGCCGTCAGGAGTATTTCCGTCATTCAAGAGTGACTCCGTATGGGCCTGAGCCGTCATGGTGGGGACCTGATATAGGTTATTCGATGCATTTTTGAGATCGTAGGGAAAGAAATAGTGCACAACTGTGAACTTTTTCATTGAATGTAACAGAATCATACATTATCCTTTCAAATGAAAAAAGTTTCATTGCTTTTCGAGTGTCTTTCCATTATGATCGACTAAGGTGTATTGCCTTCATCGGAGAAGTGTCAAAAATGGTGTTTACTTTCTGATACTGGATGAGAGCCTGATTGATCTAATTCTCTTAACGCGGAGTCTGGTTCACCTCCTTCTACACTTTGGTCTCTGTGGATTGTCCGGGGTTGAGGATGAATTCCTTGAGATACCCTCAGCCTAGCTCTTAGAGTTATCTCTGGAGAGTGCGGCAATCAATGGTACGGTGTCACATTCCTTCATGGAAAGCGCAGCATTTGGTTGAAGTTTTACCTGCACACAAGAACACAGAATTTCAGAACCTAAGAATAAAGAGTGCAAGCTGCTCAATACTACCGCGATAGCAAGTGGCTATGTTGGTCGTGATCCACAATGAGGGACTAGCGATGGAAGCTTTTTAGTAAGTTCTCTTTTAGCTTACAAAGAATGGTTAAAGATCTTCTTTTAGTTCTTTAAAAGAAAAGAGAAAAATATGTTACAGGTAAGTCAATAAGAAAGTGGTAGATTGAGAAGGTGGAGAAAATAGAAAGTTGACATATACAAAGAAATTGAAAAAGAGTGATAAAATAGTAGGGTGTTGATGGACTTGGTGATCTAAACTAAAGAATTAAAAGAAAGAAAACTAAAAGAAATACTTACCTCTTCTGGCCAAATACTTACCTTGAATCTGTGGCGACGATGTTACCTTGAAGTGGAGGCAATCAGCGCATAGCCCATAAGAGTTGATTCTCATCTCTTCCACATTACATCATCAAGACAATACAAATATGAAATGATACAGATTAAGACTAAAATCCATCGTCATGAGCTGTCGGTGGCTCTCGCAAAAGCAAGGCTCTTTCGATGCTTTAAGACTCACTTGGAAAGCAATTGGTACCAAAAGAAGAAAAGTATAAAAGAACAAGAAGAACTTTAAAAAAAATAAAGAAGAACTTACAAATGTAACAATAGATTCAATCTTATAACAATAAGAGAAAAGAATAACAACTTATACCAGTGTCACTCTCAGTACAAGTTTTACTCTCGTTCTCCTATGAAACTCTCATCTGCTCTGAATTACACAATCAAACTGAAAAGTATATAAAAAGGAAAATAAAAATCTACCCTAAAAAGAATGAAAACTGTCCTAAAATCTTTCTCTACATGATCGTTCCATTTTTCAGTGCAAAACCTGTCATTTATAGGCAAAAACACAGAGGGGAGAGAAGTGAGGAGATAAGGGGAGAAAACGCTCCCCTTATCTTCACCAAAGGGCAGCGGAACCGCGGATCCGCGGCCAAGATGTGGCCAAATGGCCACATCTAGGTGGGGACCTGGATGGAGTATAATTTTGTCCCCTTTTGTGTGGCTGGATTTGATGTTTGTCTCTGATTCTGATCTGATCTTCGGTGATTCTCAAGTGAACCGATTTGAATTCTTATAAAAACAAATTAACCGGTTTTATCTGATGTAATCCTCTCTGATATGTGTTGATTTTCAGCTGGAATTATTCCTATCCTCCTGAATATTTATCTCCTTTTTAATTAAGATTTAAATCAGAATTAAAGTCAGCTTTTAGGCTCATTTCTTTTCCATCTCCATTAACAATGGGCCTGCACATTATTAAATAAAAATGAGACTTATTAGTAGAGTTTATTAGATAATAAACATGGTAATGTGACAATATATATGCAATATATGTGACTGATCACACCCACATACTTATCTTTTGCTCGTCCTTGAGCAAAACATCAAAACTAATCCTAATCAATTATTGGACTACTTTCGCAGGTCACTCGAATGCACTGAGCATGTGCAACAAACCGTTAAACGTCTAGGTTACCACTAGAGGACAAGCTTTGTCTCGTGAGGGTTTTCAGTGGATTGCACCCACAGCATCCATAAAGAAAGAGAAAAATGTTAGTATTTTGAAAATACATTTTGAAAGAGAAAAATATTTGAAATATTATTCTAAGAATTAAGTAATCTATAAGTTATAGGAAAACTGAATTTTTCATTCTTAAACTTAGTCTCTATTCAAAAATTTGTTATCAATCAAAGTAAGGAGTCAAATTGTACTTCTCATCTAGTCTATTACTTTACCCTAAGTCATATGCACCTTCGTGACCGTGAAATTTTGATAAAGGGTTCTTTAACTCTAACTCTTATATCTTATTTATTTATTTATTATGGTAATATTTCTTAGTTCTATTAGGTTTTCTAATCTGCCCATGTAACGAGCCTTTAGTCAGTGACTCCCAAATCAAACGGTCTTAGGGCACCGGGTGAGAAGGCACCCCAAGGACTTAAGGACTCGAGCAAACAAGGCCACAAAACTAAGAATTTTTTTTTATATGAACCGCCTTTAGGCATGAATACTTATGCTTTATGAGGCACAAATATCCAGCTTAATCAGAGGATTTATATATATATATATATATTCTTTTTCTTTTTTTTAAAATAAGGCATAAGAATCTTTATTTTTGAACCCTAAGCATGAAAGTGTATAATGCATGCATATATTATCAAGGTAAAGATCAAGACTAAATTACTTTCACAAATTTTCTTCCTAATCTTAAAAATCAAACAAATAATCTTATTTTGACTAAGTATAAGAAATCCTAATTATGATTCTACTATTCCTTAAAATTGACTTAATCTCTTACAAAAAATTTGTCAAAATATTATTTCTATTTTTCAAAAAGTTTTTAAAAGTAAAGAAAATGTTAATAATAAAATTTTTTAATTTTTTTAATAATAAAAATCTAAGTTATGTTAGAACCTTCTCCCACACCTATCTCATGCATTGTCCTCAATATATGAATTAATGTATAGATGCATGAAAAAGAAGAAGGGGAAGAAAAATATTACCTTAAAGTGGTGGTTCCGGTGGTGGTCTGATTGGTCCACGAAATACAGCCCAATCTAATTTACGTGGGTTCGGAGGAACCTAGCAAAAACCATTCTAATATAACCCACTAAAATGATGTATATATGAATGATTTTATTAAGAATTTTATGCCTTCTAATTTTCAAATTTTAAAACTATTTTCAGAGTCATTATTATCAACATCTTTGTTCCAAAATGGAGTATGAAAAGATGGAATGATTGATCTGGAATCAGGAAGGGCATGAACTACAATCAACTCAGGAAAATGACTGAAGTCAAGTAAAGGTTCAGGAGTCAAAATTTGTTCAGAAAGTGGGTCCAAATTAAGAAGTTAAAACTCAAGTCCACATTCATTTTTCCACAATGAAATTTGACTTTCTAAGATTGGTGATTCAAGTTCAAGAATGACAGGTATGAGAATCAAAACTGACTCTAAAATATTGCTCAAATCAGGTAGCAAAATAGGAGTCAATATTGATTCAGAAATTTGAACTGGATCACAAATTTGAGACTCAAGGTCACATTTCTTATTGAGTTTAATTTCATAAAAATGAGAACTTGTCAATTTGTCAATAGGACTTTCAAAAGTATGAAATTGGTCAAGTTCAATATGATGATCTTAAAAGATTGGTGATTGCACAGGATCCAATGTGGACTCAGGAGAAGGATTGAAATCAGGTAAAGACAATGGAGTCATTACTGAATTAGGAAGTAGAATTTAATTATCAAGATGAGGTTTAGGATCATATTCATCCTCAAATTCAATTTTAGGAAAGAGATAAATTGCCAAAATGTCAATGTGGTTCTCAAAATTAGAGTTTGGACAAGTTCAATTGGGTGTGCTAAAATGGAATCTTATTTTTCAAAACAACATGATTATTTGGCTCTAACAGAATGGTTAGCGACATCAGGAATGGTCAAAGGGTGAGAATGGAGAGTTTTGACAATTATATCTATGTCATGATTATGAGTGATTTGAGCCTGAGTCATGGCTTCAAGCAGCTTTTTATAGTCGATTGGTTCATCATTTTGTTGCTATTGGACTTGTAAAGATGAAGTTTTGTTTTGGAATTGTGGTGAAATAGTGAGTCCATCAGATTTTGTGATTGTTGCTCGGACTCACGCATACTCATTTCCAAGATCGATGGTTTTCTATTTTGAACTGGTGGAACTAAGTATGAATCTTGAAAATATTGTTGAATTGGGGAGGTCTGAAATTTTCATTCGACCTCCTGCATGGCTTCTATACTTTTTCTAGCTAGGATTTTTCTTCAATCGGTTGGTCTAGAAAAGGTGTATAGGAAGCAAAATCGGGGAATAAATATTGTGAAAATTGTGGATAAGGTGGATAAGGAGACAAGTTGGTTGAAAATTAGACTCGGGGGAGGTGAATCCCCATTGACTCTATGAAGAGTTGGAATTATTTTAGAAATTATGGGCAAAAGATTTAGGGGCATGGGTTGTATTGATTTGAATAAGACCAATCTAGCACACTAGGTTGATTAAAGTTATGATATGAGGGTTGGTAATATCCAAAAAAGAGATCGGGGTGTAACATGGATTACCATTAAAATTGAAAAAAATTGTCGTAATAAGCCATATCACACAAGTAATGTCAAAAACAAATAAAGAAAAACAAACAAATAAGTAAACAATAAAAAAAATCTAACCTAAGTTAGGGTAGACCTTAGACCTAGATGACTCCTAACTGGTTAGACTGTCCACGGGGGATATATTGCCGAATCTGACCACAAGTTAATAATCCAGGTAGGGGCAAGATCGGTGGGAGGTATCCGTGCCTAAGCAATGGGCCTAATTATGTTGGCCCAGAGGCCCTTCACTCTAGTTTTAATGATGATTAACCCATGTAGTTAAAGTTTACTAATAATCTCGTGATATTTAATTTCAGATATTTAACCAAGATATTAGTAGGTGATTAGCTTCAACAAAGGTGTTTTGGAGCTTTCAGATGGTGATTCAAGAGCTCGAGCGTCAAGTTCACATCTAACACTCGGTTGGAGTCAAGCTCGGTGGATCACGTTTGGATCGGGTAGACTTGGAGATGGTGTTCTACAAGAAGACATCGGTTTATTTTAGTTTAAGATTATTTAGATCTCATTGTAAAGATTAGATAGTTGATATGCTCAAGTTCACAACACACACATGTTTTCAGTTTTAAGTTTCGTGTGTTTTGGTTTTTCGGTTTAACCGATCTTGGTTTTCAAGTCAAAAATATAGATATAATATCTTTTATGTATATTGGATTCTATCCATATACAACATGCTTCAAAGTTGTTTAAATATCATGTTTTTATATTTGCATGAGTTTTGGAGAAAACGATTTTCCATTTTAAAAATCCTAATTTCAGAAAATACGGATTTTGGTTTAAGGCAAATTTTCTATCTCAAAAAAATGGTTCAAATTGTTTGAAACATGTATTGAATTTTTATCACACGTATATGTATTTCAAAGATAATACAAGAACATATTTTTATAGAATTTATGTGATTTTATGGGTTTTATTTGAAGTTAAAAAGTCGAGTTTTCAAATCCTAAATTAGCAAGACTGGCTGTCTGCCGGTCGACCGGGCCGGTCGACCGACGTGCACAAGCGTGCACACTAGCTAAAGCTGGTGGGCCGGTCGACCGGGTTGGTCGACTGGGTTGGTCGACCGTCCAGAGAGCTCTGCTCTCTGGAAATGGCCCCGGTTGACCGGGCCGGTCGACCGGCAGAGAGCTCTGCTCTCTGTATCCAGTCTCGGTCGACCGGGCCGGTCGACCAAGAGGCACAACGGTCAGAAATCTAACCGTTGGGCCAGTCGACCGGGCGGTCGACCGGAAGGGCAAATCAGCCCTTTCCAGTTGCTAACGGGCAGAATTTTGTAGGGGCTATAAATAACCCCCATTTGAGTTTGTTTTAAACAAGTTTTTTAAGAGCAAAATTCTCACTCTTTCTAGTGTTTAATTACAAGTTTTTAAAAGAGTTTTTGGGTTTAAATATTTCATCTTTATTTGTTTTAAAGGGTTGAAAAAATCAAGAAAAAGAAAAGTCTTTGGGATTAGTTTTTGATCTTCATTTCTATTATGTCCTAGAAAAAGAAAACTCTTTGTTTTCTCACACTTGAGCTTATCTACTATCCTATCTATAGGATCATTGTTTAGTGAGAAAAGATTTAATTTGTGGTCTTTGTGATCACCAAGTGGAAAACCCTCCTTGATTTGTGATATCCCTCTAGTGAGAGGTGATTGTATTGACATCCCTCTAGTGAGAGGTGATTGTGGAGGTTGCATTAGAATCCCTCAAGTGTGAGGTGATTGTGGTTGTGTGGCTTTGTGCCTATCCCTCATTTGTGAGGTTGATCATTATTTGACTAAGTGCCTATCCCTCTAATTGTAGAGGTGATTGAGTTTGTTGTGCCTTGCCCCTAGTGAGAGGTTGTATTGGTTGAGTGAGGAGTTGTGTACTCCTGGTTTGTATTTACCCAAACCCTCAGTGGAGGTTCCCTGTGTGGGATATTTTTGATACCAATGGTAAAAGATAACAAGTTTAAACACATATGCATATAAAAATAAAAACATATATAAACAAACATGCATATATCAAACTCCAAAATATCTCTCCCCTTTTTTGTCAATTCATCAACAAAGGGGTTCAAACAATAAAGACATAAACAATATTTTTCTCTTTTGCATAAAACAAAACAATAAAAGTATATATGCTATATACATTCATGAAGAGGAGAGAAGTGAAGTTAACTCCCCCTGCATACATGCATTTATATGAAAAAAGATGACTAAACTCTAACCACATAAAGCATAATATGCAATGTATAAAAGGAGATGTGAAGCTCCTACTGCACACGTGTACTACATACCAAAGAAAGGTCAATAACTTCAATATGACATACACTCAACATGAATCTATATATAGAGAAGATGTTAAGGCCCTTGCATATAAGCAATAAATATCAAAATGATACCAATTGAAAGATATATCAATTTAGTAAGGAGGTATATATCAAACATCATGATACAAATTTATGATACTAATTGAAAATAAACAAAACAACAACAAAAATTTGATGTCAAATGAAAGATATAAACATATAGGTAATCTTGATACTAATTGTAAAAATTAGTACCAATTGAAAATATTTTACACTTTTGATACCAATTGAAAAACATAAACTAATCTTTTTGGTTAAACACTAAAATCATTTTACAATAGAGATATCAAATAGAGAATAATATCAATTTAATATTCTTGATACCAATATTGAAAATGAAACATATACCAATTAAAAATAATTTTCATTAGGAGCGTATGATACCAAATAAAAAAATCAATATCATTTTTCAATCATTTTTCAACATAAAGAGTGGGAGTAAGATATCAATGGTAAACAAAACCGATTGAAAGGTAAAACATGAATTTTCTCTCCCTTTATGAAATACTAATGAAAATGATGCATAAGCTTGTATAAGATATCAATTTAAAATAATTATCATTAAGGACTAATTCAAGTTTAGCATGACCAAATTTGTGCTCAAAGATATAGAGATATAGTAAGCACAATCAAAACACACATATATATATGGAAAATCTAAATATCAATCTAAATTGATATTGTTTGAAGTTGAAGCATACATATATAGAAATAAATATGAGTATACAAAATAGATATCAATTATGATACCAATTGAAAACACAATAAGGATTAAGTGTATAACTCATACTCCCTACCACCCATTTCATGCACAAGTTTAAATAGATTTTCAACAATGCATACAAGGCATAGTCGCCTAACCAACCGCCCTTTAATGGGTAGGGTTTTCAAAAATAGGATTTGAAAATATAACATGTTTGAAAAACTCTACCAAAAAGAAGAATACGCAACTAGTTAAAGACAATTATGAAAACTAGTACGAAATCCTTCAAGTAAGGAATAAAATAAGAATATATTCCATGAAAAACATGTAAGTCACACGATCATCAACACTCAAAATCTATAAAGCACATATCATACTTATGAAAACAAAGTCATGAGAAAATATTAAGTAAAGCGAGTGTATAAGAGTTATGTGAAAAACATAATCATGAAAATAGGCAATAAGGCTCAATGATGAAATTTTTTTAAAAAATATGAGAATCATCAAAATTTAATTTTCATTAAAATAATGCTAACTCCAAGGCATATGTACGTTTAGTATAAATTTAAAGGTATACATACATATCCATAAACACAAATGAGTCTAAATAAGGATTTGCATGAAACGCAAAATGACTTAATGATATACATATATATCCAATAGTTTTAAACAATTTAACATATACATGAAGTTAAAACATATCATCATGAAAACATGTACAAAATGGGAATACAAGTTAAAAAGCAAGATTCATCAAAATTAAGTTATACTAGTACATCTAATGAATACAAATGAGCATTAAGGTACAAACGTATAATAATCTATTTGTTGCTCACTAGTTGTACAAGCATATACTCAAGTTTTAATGAAGGATACATTTAAAACAAGTAGTCAAAACGTGAAACATCAAAACAAAACTCATATGATCATTATGTAAATACTCATGTTATTAGAGCTATGATATATATAATAGCTAAACTATGGAGAGAACACAAAATATGGGTCCATATAAACATGGGTGATCTCACATACTATATATGTATGTTAATAGTCTAATAAGCATGTCATATGGCATAATGAGCATAAAAACAAGACATGCTACAAATGAATGATCTAAAAGCATGCAAACATAAATGGGAGTAAGAGATGTTATCAAAACCATGAGGGCAACTCTCTATGTCTCCAAACCAAGGTGGTCCTCTCACCAAACTCCCCTTGAAAGTGATGCATCCAAAATAGTCACCGTTTAGCTCAGAACGCATCCACCTCAAGGCATCATCACTCTCACGTCAAATGAGAGTCCACACCTACATCAAATAAAATAGGAGTGGACTTTGGTACCCATACTCTTTTGGGTCCATGGGGGTTAGCTCCTTTCCTAACCAAACAAACTTATTTGCTAAATTTACATCATGTAGTCTATCATAACAAAACTTAGCAAGGTGGCCCTTACGTCCACAATGTGTACAAGTGTACACATGAGCATATAAAGTGTTATGAGTGTGAACGTGAGGAGCATGTGCATGCCGTGTATGGTGTGCATGCATAGATGGAACTTGTTTCTTTCGAAACATAGATTCCAAACGTGTGTGGTTCATGGCACATTGGCTCAAAGTGGAGCCCAAACAATCAACACTCTTCTTAAGATTACAAATATCATTTTCAATTATAGAAGAGGTGGTGTATGCAATAGGTATGCTAGATAGTGAAGCTATACTAGCATGGCAAACATGTGTGTCAATATCATTTTTTAAAGATTTATTTGTGTTAGAAATCAAATCCAAATCCTTTGAAATAGAAATAATTTTGTTTTCCAAAGATTCATTTTCTTTTATAAAAAAATCAAGTTTTGAAGATAGAACTTTATTTTTCTTCAAAACCTCATTGCAATCATTTATATTTTTAAAATCTTGTTTTCATTTAGAGCAAGATCAAGTTGGGATTTCAAGGAATCACATTAATTTGAAATCTCAACCTTCTCTTGCAAAGCCAACTCAAGTTTTGAAAACAAATCTTTATTTTCTTTATTTAATCTAAAGCTTTTATTTTCAAAACTTTAAATTTTTCAAGCAATTTTTCACAAACAATTGATAGTTCTTCATTCAAAGTATTGGCGTCAAAATGATCATCGCCGAAGAACTAGCACAATCATCTAGTTGAGATTCCGAAAATACCTCAAGGGAGTCATTCCCTTGGACCATGTAGCATCGTTGTTCGAATTCATCCTCACTAGATTCCTTCTCCACATGATTCGTCGGTTGAAGCTTGGAGGAGGTCAAAGTGTTCCACACTGCAAAAGCGGAATCACAATGAGAAACTATCATAAGATATTCTTTGCTAAGCGTGCTTCTAAGTGCCATTAGGGCTTGTGCATTGGCCTCTATATGCTTGCTATTACCAAGATAGGCTTTCTTGGTAGCGGCAAGAAAAACATGCAAACCTAAGATTTTTAGATACATACTCATCCTAAATTTTCACATGTCAATGTTGGAAACACAAACATGGGAGGGGTCAAGCAATCCATGAGTGTATGAACAAACAAATAAGTGTGTAAATGCAAATACTAGATTAGCAACTAAGATCTCACTCCTAGATAGTTAAACCTAATATCAGGAGCGTAGGCTCTGATACCAATTGAAAGTACACCTAGAGGGGGTGAATAGGTGTAAGGCTAATTTAATGATGAATAATACGGAATTAAAAACTAAATGCAACACACTTAGTGCAACCAAAGAGTGTAGCCGAATTTCCGGTGAAGGGCTCTGGACTAACTCCTCTTGATTCCTCTGAATAAGAGTTGAGGTGCTATATGAAGCTCTCTTGGTTAAACACAAGTGAGGCACACAAACAAACACAACCAAGCATATAAGTATGAATGAGCAATATGAATGATGCAAGGCACAATATAAAAGAGAGAGAGTTAGAGAAAGTGGATCAAACACAAACACCGAGATATGTTTCGAGATTCGAGTACACAGCTCTACGTCCCCGCCTTCACATAGAAGGATTTCCACTAACTCGTCCATACAGGTTTTCCCACACAGGGAACCTCCAAAATATCTTTAGACTTGGAGACGGAGTTCTACAAGAAGACATCGGTTTATTTTAGTTTAAGATTGTTTAGATCTCATTGTAAAGATTAGATAGTTGATATGCTCAGTTCACAACACACACATGTTTTCAGTTTTAAGTTTCATGTGTTTTGGTTTTTCGGTTTAACCGATCTTGGTTTTTTCAAGTCAAAAGCATAGATATAATATCTTTTTATGTATATTGGATTCTATCCATATACAACATGCTTCAAAGTTATTTAAATATCATGTTTTTGTATTTGCATGAGTTTTGGAGAAAATGATTTTCCATTTCAAAAATCCTAGTTTCGGAAAATACAGATTTTGGTTTAAGGCAATTTTCTATCTCACAAAAATGGTTCAGATTGTTTAAAATATGTGTTGAATTTTTGTCACACATATTGTATTTCAAAGATAATACAAGAACTTATTTTTGTGAAATTTATATGATTTTATGGGATTTATTTGAAGTTAAAAAGTCGAGTTTTCAAATCCTAAATTAGCTGGACTGGCTGTTTATCGGCCAACCGAACCGATCGACCGTAGCAAAAGTCAGTCGACCAGGCCGGTCGACCGACGTGCACAAGCGTGCACGCTAGCTTGAGCTGGTGGGCCGGTCGACCGGGTCGGTCGACCGTCTAGAGAGCTCTGCTCTCTGGAAATGGCCCCGGTCGACCGGGCCGGTCGACCGGCAGAGAGCTCTGCTCTCTATATCCAGTCTCGGTCGACCGGGCCGGTCGACTGGAGGCACAACGGTCAGAAATCTGACCGTTGGGCCGGTCGACCGAAAGGGCAAATCAGCCTTTTCCAGCTGCCAACGGGCAGAGAATTTGTGGGGGCTATAAATACCCCCCATTTGAGTTTATTTTGAACAAGTTTTTTAAGAGCAAAATTCTCACTCTTTCTAGTGTTTAATTACAAGTTTTTAAAAGAGTTTTTAGGTTTAAAGATTTCATCTTTATTTGTTTTAAAGGGTTGGAAAAATCAAGGAAAAGAAAAGTCTTTGGGATTAGTTTTTGATCTTCATTTTCTATTATATCCTAGAAGTTTTTCCAAGTATTTT